>UCOK01006013.1:0-97717 GCA_900474325.1 Synergus umbraculus | reverse complement strand
ATATATAATATTATTATTATATTATATACTTATATTATAAGTAATTATATTGGGTATAAAAATGAGAAAATTAATTAATAAAATGAGCATAAAGCATATACAACTTTTAATGCAAAGAACTTCCGGGAAAAACCCGGAAATCCATTCAGGACCGGAAATTATTATTATTATGTTAAAATTTCTAATTCCATGTATACATTGACTTTCAAAAATCAAGCAAAAATAAATTTGATCGGGAAAAAATCGTGAATTTTGAATTTCCTGATCACTATACACTGTGAATTTAGCAATGTTGTTAAATATTAAATGCTGTGATGTATATGCAAAATTTTGTGAAAGAATTTTATTGGTGAATGTTTAATTAAACTTTAAACATTGAAAAAAAGGTTTAGCATTTTTTTTGTAATACCTGCTGCAAGAACGGGGGTGGCAAGACCAACTTTAGCAACACCGATTCCACCCCAGGCTGGTCCAGCGACAACTCCTCCGTAAGCTACTGCGACAAGGCAGGCGAAGATGAAAAGCTGGAATAAAATTGATGATTTATTCTAAATTATCACTATTATTTATTTTATTTCAAATTTATATAAAAAAGAGAGAGTTCCTTCCAAAGAAATATGTTTTACTCTATAAAATATCCGCACACGGAATTTAGTTAAACAATCATAAAAATAAAGAACTGTGTACTATTTTAAAAAGAACAATAATTTATAATTAATAATTTATCGTTTCTACAGATATTTGAATATATTACGAACTTCGACAATTAAATTAGAAATTTCAGAAATTTAAAAATAGAAATAGTGAAGAAATTTTCAAATCTGACTCAGACCCGATCGGGATCAGATTGCCCGATCTGGGCCCGGCCGGGACCGCAGAAAAATTTCTACTTTTAATTACTTAATACAGAGGTACATATTAAATTTTTAAAAAATTGAAAAATATAGAAAAAATATGCGATTTTCATACCTTGAACATGTTGAATGAGATAGGTTGTTTTCTTGTGGTGTAAGAAGACAAATGTATGATTCTTCAAGATTTTACAGAGTATTTATACTGTATGGAGGGTTCGAGAACACTTGAGAAATTTTTTATCAAAAAGCTCCACTTCTAATGTGGAGGTAGGGATGGTAATTGAATATTACGCTTTTCCAGCAAATATTGCATCAGCTTAAATTGTAGTTATATATCAAATCTGTAGTATGTAGGTGAATAAGCTGCGACTTTCATGGCCACAAAAACTATCATAACTACTGTATTTTCCGGTTCTGCACACCAGAACAAGGATTTTTTTTATAGATTAATAGTGAAATGATAGTGATTCAAGGTACAATTAAGAACGGGGGTTAAACAGGTATTGATTTTATGGCTTGACGTATGTATTCCTTTATTCTTGCATACACTTTATCTTCAGTCTAAGCTGGATCTTATACAGGGAACGGTCACTAGAAGGTTTGCATTCATTTATTAAAATTTGCATTGCTAGTAAACAAAGTGTTTGAATATTTTTCCCAATAAATCGCAATAAATTATGTTAGAAGATCCGATAGCTTTTCTATTACTCTTATTGTTAAATTTTTTTTAGGAAATTGCTACTAAAGACTGAATAAAGAGTTTTAAGTTTTATATTTTTTCCCGATATGATTTTCCAATATATTTTCCGGATAATTCATTATTTTCTTTTAACATTGGGGATATTTTATAGAATCAATCATGAACAGTTTATAAAAAATTTTTGTGGATTTTTTTTCTCATTAACCACTGATGGTCCCAAGATGAAATTAACAGGACTTGTAAAGCACACTTATATCTTCTTTTCCTGAGATTTTCATCCTGGGATCGCCATTGGTTACTGAGAAAAAAAATAAAATTTTTATACTCGACTATATTTGATATTTGCAAAAAATCGTTTCGAAAATCTAAAATTAACGAAATTTCTATTTCCCAAAAAAATATACAATATTAAAATATTCAAATTGTCGATAATTTACATTCTAGAAAATGAAGAACAAGTATAGTGTTTTGTTAAAAATTTATTTTAAGATTTTTTAAGTGACAAAGGAATTTCAAGGGATTACATAGAGCTTTTGGTGATTTTAGGGAACTTCATAGAATTTTAAGGGATTTCAAGAGTTTTCATCAGATTTTAAGTGACTTTAAGGAATTCCAAGAGATTTCAGGAGATTTCGATATTTTAAGTAATTTAAAAAAATGTTAAAAAATTGATACTAAAGAAGAAATAATATGAAATTTCTTAAAATATTTTTAAATTACTTGAATTTCTTTAAAATCTATAAAATCATTTGCAAATGTCCTAAAATAGTTTGAAGTATTTAAAAATTTCATGGAGTTTATTAAAATCTCTTAAAATATCTTTTAATCGCATGAAATCCCCTGAAAGCTCTTAAAAGTCCTTAAAATTCCTTATTATCCAATAAAACATTGTTAAATCCCTTAAAATTACTTCAAATCCCAAGAAATATCGTAAAACTATGTTTCCAAAAATGACCAAAATGGCGTAAAATTTTGTGAAATCCTTTAAAATTTTATAAAACCCTATATTTATAAAATCCTAACTTCTTTAAAATCCTAGAAAAGTTAAATCCCTTAAAATTGCTTAAAGTCTTTCAAATTCCAGAAAATCACATAAAATTTCATAAGATTCGCAATATTTCCGGAACTCCCAATTTAAAAAAATCCTTTCAATCCTGTAAAAGTCCTTAAGTTTCCCGAGTTTTTAATTATCAATGATTGTAATTATAAATATCGTTCAATTTACTTGATCTCATTTTTTCCTTACAACACAAAAGGGTAAACTTAAAAGTACTTTATTTAACTTAAGAGTTTTTAAGAGTGACAAAGGATTTTGAAGGGATTACATAGAGATTTTAGTGATTTTAGGGAATTTAAAGATATTTTAAGGAATTTCATTTGATTTTAATGGACTTCATAGAATTTTGCGGGATTTCAAGAAATTTGAAGGAACTTCAAAGGATTTTTAAAAAAGATTTTTATATAGATGCTACAAGATATCAAGACATTTTAAGGGTTTTTATCAGATTTTAAGGAATTTCAAGACATTTCGGGAGATTTCGAGATATTTTAAGTAATTAAAAAAACCTTAAGAAATTGATAGTAATTTAGAAGAAATAAAATGAAACCCCTTAAAATATTTTTAAATTACTTGAAATTCTTTAAAATCTTTAAAATCATTTGCAAATGTCTTAAAATAGTTTGAAGTATTTCAAAATTTCATGGAGTTCATTAAAATCTCTTAATTAATCTCTTAATTAATCCTAGAAAAGCTAAGTCCCTTAAAATTTCTTAAAGTCCTTTAAATTCCCGAAAATCACATAAAATTTCATAAGATCCGCAATATTTCCAGAACTCCCAATTACAAAAAATCCTTTCAATCCTGAAAAAGTCCTTAAATTTCTTGATTTTTCAATATCAATGATTTTAATTTTAAATATCGTTTAATTTACTTGATCCCATTGTTTCCTTACAACACAAAAGGGTAAACTTAAAACTACGAAAGAACCTAAACCAAAAATATCGCAAATTTTCTATTTATTAAATAAGGCAATAAATACAATTAATTTAATGATACATGAGGTTGAGGAAGTGAAATTTAGTATGAGTAGACTCCGAATGGGCTGCTGTAGGTCATGTGGGATACGGCAACAGCTGGGGAGTATGCAACGCCAAGAAGACCGGCGTGGGCAACTGGGGCGGCGTGGGCAACTGGGGCAGCGTGGGCAACTGGAGCAGCGTAGTTGAGTGGAGCAGCGTAGTTAAGAGGGGCAGCATAGCTGATTGGGGCAGCGTGGGCAACTGGGGCAGCAGCGTAGGCACCATAGACTGGGGCAGTGTGGGCAACAACAGATGGGTTTGTTACACGGATGTCAGATTTGCTGCTGCTGGAGAAGGGAGTCTGGATGGTCTTGCTCTGGGTGGAAATTTGAGCCAAGTTTCCTGGACTACGCAAAATGTTGTCCTGGGTGGAGGTCAAAGCCGCGGGCTGGTAATATTGTTGTTCGTATCCAACTCCAGCGTTGGCAACAGCCAAACAACAGGCGACGATAGCGATCTGAAAAAATCAAAATTACTCTTAAATTATATAAAAATGGGATTAAAAAGGGCTTTCCTTAAAAATCTTTAAAGAAAAACTGTTTTGAACAAAAATATATAATAGGTAGAAGTGACGCCTCCCCCTATAGTTGAAACATGGTTTGAAGAAATCTTCTACACTTAGAAGCTTCTAATGACAATTATTTATATAATAATAAATTATGATATGTAAAGAATAAAATTGATTGTTCAATATACTAAATATATTGCGAACCCACCTTGGCGAACATGTTTGAATTGTTTAATCTGGACTGGGTGATTCCTGACTATGACTCTGTTGCTAAATTCGAATTCTTTTATACTCTGGCCACGCCAAAAGTTTCGCTGAAGGTGGGGTTCCAAAAAGCCCGGGGCGGGTACCAATATCGAGCGACTTTCGCTGGAAGAGTGAGACTTGTAACAAGATCAGATAGTATGTTGCTTCCCGCCGAATCCAGTAATTTGAGGCGACCTTGGACCAGATAGAATCGTCTGGAGATTCCTGGGTAAAGTTCCACGCCCAGGTGTAGGTACCTCGAAAAAATAAACTACCCCTTCACATTTCTTCTTACCCAGCTTTATTCCCTATTATTTTTACTATTATTTATTTATTTTCGTATCAGGCGTTAAAAAAAGGATATACGACGTTTTACAAATAATTGCAAGTATTATTTTGCAATAACTTTAAAAGGTATCTTGCCTCTTTTGAATCTTGACCTAAATCTGGTGTAATTACCATCTCGTAAAATTTTCTTATAGCAGGGCGTGTACTTTTTCAGCAGATGACTAAATCTTCTTTCAAAAATGTTTTGGTAACAAAACTAAGATAAAATAGAAATCATGAAAAATAGAAGTCAAATAAAATCATGACACACTTATTAAACAGTAAATAAACTTTATTAACAGTCAATATAAAAGAGAACAGGTCCTTAAGAATAATTTATGACTATTGACTCCTACTTGAAAGAATCATGTAACAATCACCAAGAATAATAAACTTGACCATTTCCAGCACTGTACCTAACATGTGCAACCTCGTTTGCTGGAGAATAGGGAATCTTCTTAGGCTTTTGAGGAACTGTATTAAAATTAGAAAAACCTCTAGGCGGTAAGGAATTTCTACCATAAATAGGGCTGACATAATTGTTAGGCTCCGCAGTTACCGAATTTATGGGCGAGGCATTAGAAACAATTGTATAACCCGATTTAGAGAAAACTGGTCCATATTCAGAATTAACAACCTCAGATTCCACATTTTTTAATGAATTAACTCTTTCCGGTTGTACGAAATTTGCCTTTGGTAGATAATTAATTCCAGATGGATCCTTTTCAAATTTGTTGGCTTCCCATACAGGTCTCACTTCTGATGAATGATAATTTTGATATTGTTCTGGTTCATAATTTACAGATGATTGATAATTTCCAGGTGATTGATTTCCAGAAGATGAAGATAAAGTTCTAATATAACTTCCTGAAAATCTTGGTCTGTAGGTAGTCACAGGTGCAGGAGTTGTAAAACTTCCAGGATCTTCCACTACGATGATTCCTCTACTAATACTTGATGCAGTTTTCATGGTTTTTATCCGACGAGGATTTTTGTAATTCTGTCTTTGTGTCCTAGCGTTTGCCAGTAGAAAAACACCAAAAAGTATGAATAACTGAAAAGGAAATATAATTTTCATTAGAAATTTCCATTATTTGATTGAAAGATCAAGATCAAGAAAATTTTACAACAATTTGGAGGATCCTACCTTAAGATCCATGATCCAGAACATAAAGGTCTAAGAGAATAAAGTGAACTAGTTTCTTTTTGAAAGAAAGCCCTTTTATATACCATCACTTAGGAATGCATTTTAGATCAGAGATTCTAGCTCCCATACTGAAAATAACTTTCTCTCTAATTTCTTTTATAGTTCCCTCTTAATAATAGTTACATAACTGAAAGAAAAGCGATTTGACGAGATTCTAATAAACATTTCTTCTATAGTGTCTCAATTATTCTCTTATTTCTGAAACATGATATTATACACGTATTTAAAGAGCAGAGGATAAATTCTCAACTTCTCACGAAGAAAAGTGAAAGGTCACTCACGCTACTGAATTTCAATCACGACATGAGTTTAGTCTTTATTTTTGCAATTAGTTATCTGTGTAATCGGTCGTCCAGGCTAATTGAGGAGTCTATGATCTCAGATTAAATTGATAGTACCTTGCTCGAGGGTGAAACGTAAATAATTACCCTATATTTATAACAATCGATTTTGGCTCTTGGCATTGCTTCTGGAACTTAACATTTCTTGAGAAAATCCTAAGGGAGTAAATATAGGTAATAAAATCGTAAATTGTGTGAGAAAATAAATGAAATTCAAGATCTCTGGAAGTTGCGCAATTTAAACAAAGAATGTAACTGAATACGAGTCCCTTTTCGCTGAAGGTCGAATAAAATAAAGAAATAAACAAAAAAAGATAAAACTAACTAAAGCATCACTGAATAAAAGGATGCAATAAACATCGAAAAATTCAAAAGAAAGATATATTATTTCCTTGTAAGGAATGACGTGTGACATATAGGGACAATACTCTAGGCTTAATTAATTTTTTTTTTAAATCGGCACTTTCATCTCTGAAACTGGAACACTTGACTGAACCACGCCTGCGATCTGAAGCCTCAGGCGAAGCCCTACAGTGATACAATGCCGACATACGAGACACGTGACGCAATATGATTAAATAATTGTACTCTCCCATCAACCCAATCTTTCCAATCAAAGTACACTTTTGCAGTTAATGTTTTTTTTTATTTTGAAAAAATATCAAACATTCTTTTAGAGAAAATATATATCCTTATTTTATTATAATTTACAAATTATAGTTATTATTCTTTCATATTTATTATTCTTCTATATATATAATTCTTTTATATTTATTATTTTTCTTTCTTGTTTATTTATCATTTTTTGGGGGGATGGGGAGGAGATGAAAGAGGCATTGGATCATTTTCAGAAAACTGACCTATCTCAGCCTGGAAATGATGGAGGCAGGGTGAAATTGCTAGATTCTTCGACTACCATCCATGTACTTCTCCGGGATGAGAAACTGGATGAGAAATGGGCTGAGGACTCTGAATAGATGGATATGCATATGGAATTCTGACGACCTTGGAGACAGGAGCAGCTGGAGCAATTTGTTTTGGGGCATGTTGGGAGAAAGAGACACTAGGGGCTACAACGTATGATGGTCCCTGGTTTCCTTGAGCAGCTGCATGGTAACCTGCCTGATGGGCATAGCCATTCTGGTGCACCTGGGGCAGGGCAACTGGGGCATGTTGAATGGGTGCAGGTTGAAGATGCAGAGGTCGAGCTGGTGCATAAGCATATCCAGTGTGTCCCAGTTTCTGAATAGCTGGAAGTGGACCTGGAATGGGAACTGGAACTGGATGACTTGGATAAGCTGCAACTGGATGACTTGGATAAGCCGGAACTGGATGTCTTGGATAAGCCGGAACTGGTCCATGAGGTCTGTATGCTGACAGATAGGTCGGCTGATAATCTACTCCATGATCTGCTACTGAGTAGCCTCCATGGTATGGTCCATAATTCGGGTGGTTCAATACCGCTGGTCCGTGATTCAAGTAGGCACTTGAAACTGCCAGGCAGGTTGCAAGTATCACAATCTGAAAAATGTATGATATTAAGAAGATGCTCTTAATTATTTGGTGGTTTAATTGTTTTCTTTTTGTTGCAGATTTTAATACGACACAGGTGCACTCAACAATATTTTGCACTATATTTTGCACTGTATTTTGCTGGTTCCAGGATTTTATGGTTTCACTGACACGGTTTTATCAAAAAAAAAAAACACTAAGAAACTAGAAAAATATGGGAAAACTGAAGATTGAGGAAATTGAAGTATGATGGAGAAATAAACTGAAAATCCTTTTTTTTGCAAAGTTATTACAAGATTTACCTTAAACATCTTGTCTGGTAGAAACGTGGTTGAATGCAAGGGGTAGTCGATAGATTTGTTGCTCCGTCAAGCATATCCCCGGGTATTTATACCACAAATTGTATTGCCATGTACGATCTAAGAATAGAAGGTACTTCTTGCACTGTGAGTGCACTAGAGTGCATTAGATAAGGGGCGTGGTATATATAAGAACTGTCCTGCAGAATTCCATTCTCATCCGTAATTTTTGTAAAAAAAATTAATTAAAACCCTGGAAGAAAGAAGCATCAGATGTATTAAGTAGTTACCTTGTAAAAGACATCCTGCAATTTAAATATTGTATTTAAATATATGTATTTAAGTATTGTATAAAGAATCATGTGTCAAGATGATGGAAAAATTACATCCGAGGTCAAAAAAATAATTATCACTTCTAGAGAACCTCAGTGTTAAAATTCAGCTATTAGTCGGAAAATTACAGATTTCAAAATGACGTAAACTTTAACTGTATAATTATATAACTATATAAAACAATTACAGTAAAAGTGTAAAAACTCAGAAAAAAGTTTGTTTGATTCAAAGATTTATTTCAATATTAATATTGATAATATTGATTAATATTATATTTATATTAATTGATATCAAAGAAAACATCTTGAAATCTCTTGAAATTCTTTAAAATCCTTTTAAATCCCTAAAATCAATAAAAATATCTTAGCCCCTCTCAAAATTCATTAAATTCGCTTGAAATCTCTTAAAATCGAGCAAACTGAGGTCTGAATAATTACTCTAAGATCCCAAATGTAATTACCCTCGATAATTAATAAAAGCAATCAAGAAATTAATACAAAAGATGATTATCGCGTAAATTCTGAGAAAGTCTGCAATAAATTAAAAAGTATCTTGCTCATCGCGTGAATAACTTTACAAGATAATAGACCCGCATGAGTGTTCTTTAATCGTAATTGCAGCTTTCAATAAAATTGACTATTATTCCCACTGTCATTATTTGTGACAGGGCTGCTAGTAACTTTATGCTGCCCTATTGCGAGGAAACATAGGAGAATAATGTCTGTATGCCCGAGGGTTTTATTTTGCAATAACGATTCAACTGAAGGAGATTGCCCTGACAATTTTCTATCTGGATTTTAATAGAAACCTTGCAAATCACTTCGGATTACGTGACAGTCTCAAAAAATAAAATAGTAATATTTAAAGAATTCATGATTGGAATTTCTGTATTTCTCTATAAAATAAGATTCAAAAATTAAAATAAGATTCAAATATTAAAATAAGATTCAAAAATTAAAATAAGATCCGAAAATGAAAATAAGAATCAAAAATGCAAATAAGATTCATTTGAAAGCTAGAACCATAAAGTTGTCTCAATTTAGTATAAAAAGAAAGCAGACTTTATGACAAAGCAAAGACAGCTTGACATTAACTGACGAATAGCTGCAGCCACAAATAAATACATTATCAAATGTCTCATATATGGAACCGCTCACTATATATTTTCACCAGTCACTTTTCAATGAAGTAGCAGAAAAAGGTAAAGAACGTTCTGAGTACTCATGATTCATTACTAGATCGTAAAAAAATATTTACTACTCTTTCCAATTAGAGTTCCATCAGGACTCAGAAATTCACACATTATATTGATTTACAACATATTTCGTTAAGTTTTGAAGCCTAATGAATGTTAAAAAAAAATATATTACAGAAAAATATTATTAAAAAATGTATATATTAACAATTTTAGAAATTTAAAGTATTTCTTTTTTCCTGTGAAATTTTCACTGTTCTCACGTTCAAATAAAAATATCAGTTCCATACAGATAGTGAAAGTAAATTTTTGGTTTAAACCCTCAAGGCAAAACGATTTACTAAGCCTCGGGATCGAAACTGATCTAATTTGAAAATTACATAAAACTCGGAGGCGTAGCTCTCTATAAAATTTAGCATTTTTCTTTTCTATTCAAATCAACTCCGAGAGTTCTACATCATCACCTTTTCTCCTACTCATAATCAGAATCTCACTCTTAAAATAAATTTCACTCTTAAAACAGGGAAGACAAACAATTTATGTAAAAAAGGATAAATTTTTACTTCTTAGTAATAATTTTTACAACTTTTGATTTTATAGTTACGTATCCAACCATTAATCGTAACAAATGAATTATTACGTTTTAATTAATTAATTAATTTTAAGTGTACAAAGTAAATTTCTCTAATTATGTATTGATGACTGAAACAATCACTTATTTACAATTATGCAAAAATACACATTCACTATTTATTCATTTGATTTCAAGAAATATCCACAAAATCCATCGAGATTTATATCCTTAAAGAAATGGACTAATAAAACGAAATTGCCTTCAGTTTTATGAGTACAGTGTACATTTCTTCAGGTATTGTAAAACATGTTTTCATTGCACTGGATTTATTCATTTTACGATATGCCTATTGACATCAAGAAGTACTCGTTTTTAAATATAAATGAATTTTCAAATATTCAAATTCTTAATGTCCTCATTCTATGCTAGGTGTATTTACAACATTTTTCTACTCTCCAAGTCTGAAATTTTATGATTTGACGTATTCAAACAAAAGTAGTTCATTTATTTGGATACCAAACAAATAACTGACTAATTCAGATTTAGAGAGTATATGAATAACAAAAAATATCTTATATTTTCTATCTGCTAGTAATACAAAAACGTTTTATCTTCCACACAGCCTTCTTTTGCAAAGTTCAATTCAAATCTGCAAAAAAAAAGATAATTAATATAAAAAAAGGTAATTAAGACAAAAAAAAGGTAATCAATACAAAAAAAAGATAATCAATACAAAAAAAAAGATAATCAATACAAAAAAAAAAGATAATTAATACTTGAATTTATCTTTAATCTGATATGCTTATCTGATACTATCCTCAGCTCAATTAATCATAATGATTATCAACAACAATTACTTTCACGTCACTAGAATTGTGGCTTCCTGAATTGATTTGACTGTTGACAGTCCTCTGCTCGTTAGTGGGAGGTGGATGATCATTTTGTTCGACGTTGGCCCTTCTTTCACCCCTGTTGAAGGTGCAATTAATAATATTACTCAAGTATCCCGTTCCACTTGATAGAACAGAACCAGTGCTTTGAGAACGTCGTCGTTCCTCCGGCGCTTTGTCCTCATTCGGTTGCGAAATTTCCGAATAAGATTGTCTCCGAACAATATGATGTCCAGGTAGTACAGCCCAAGGTTGACCTCCAGATTGATTCATAGCTTGGAAACTCTGTACATTTGGTTCCAAGGTTCGATTCACTGGCTGACCAATCTGCGAGTTCAGATTATCCGACGAAATCGCAACTGAATAGGGTGGTGGATTTGATAACCTTGGACCTATTGGTAGGTCATCCGCTGATGGCAAATGATAATTTGGTATTGTTGCTGAAGCGGGAGGCCCTGCGGTTACTGCTGAGTATGATGGAGGCAGATCTGTTACCCAGAATGTTTGATACGAAGGCGGCTCCACAATCTAAAACCGATAACAAAAATCAAGAACAAGAACAAGAATATAAACATGACATTCTAAAATTATTATTCTTATTCTAAACTCGACTTGGAATTCACCTAATTTACAATTAATTCGCAATACTGTACATAGAGTTGCAAGTTTATAAATTGCTGCAAAAATAAATGCGATAATTGCAGTAAATTGCAGCAATTATAAACTGGTTTTGATCACTATAGATGGTGTATTGCACTGTTGCGTTCTTCTTCCTTATGATGCAAGAGCTTAATACTTCTTTTAAAGGTTCACTGCTTGCTTAAGTTTCCTTTGTTTCTTTTTGTTTTGTTTTGCTTTTTTTTGTTTTAGAAATGTTTTTTAAAAGAATGTAAGGAATATGGAACGTACATAATTGCTATCAACGACTCTCGAGATAGACTGAACATATTCGTGAGAGTGTCTTCTTCTTCTGACAATGTGACTGTCTCCATTTCTGCAGACAATTCTTTCATGAGATCGGCGAGCATTGCAAGCTGCATATCCACAGGCAATAAGGAAAAGCAATGTTAACACTGCTAGAGCAATCCACATATATTTCCATCGAAGCAAGACGGATGCTACCATTGCTGCTCCAACCCATGCTACCAGCAAAGTCGCCAATGACCGACCCGTGCAGTCAGTATCCTTTAATTCACAAAAAGAGTAAGCTGTTATTTCTGTTAAGATTTTGGGGTCAGTCGCAAGGCCAAAAAACGATTTTTTTGAGAGTTTTTTTGAAAACAGGGCTTACTATGTATTAAATTTCAATAATCAAATGTCAGTTCCGAATTTTAAGAAGTTACAGTCATTTTTTGAGGTAAAAGTATCGATAAACAAGCAAGTTATAGCCAATCTACCATCAGAGGTAAAAAAAGCAAAATTCTGTCAGATTGGCTATAACTATACTTTTATTATTATACCTTAAAAAATTACTGTATCTTCAAGTTGAAAGAAGAAAAACAAAAATGTCACGAAGGTCTTTGAAATTCCTTAGAATTCGTTAAGATTTCTTAAAACTGCCAGAAATAAATTGAGGTCCTTTGAAAATCCAGAAAAACAATTAAAATTATGAATCTATAGAAATCAAAGTTGAAATTCGCAAAAATCTTTAAAAATTGCTAAAAATTGGAATTTCTCAACATTTAAAATCTTTTAAACTTCTTAGAAATCTTATCAAATTCCATGAAATCCTTCAAAATTCTACAAAATTAAAAGTTATACTTATATATGTATATAAATTCTCTATAAATTCCCAAAAACTTCTTGAAATTCTTTAAATTCTAGGATAAAATTTTAATGTCCCTTTACATCTTTTAAAATCCATTAGAATTATTAGAAATCTCTTGAATTCTTTTTAAATTCCTCGAAATCTTATGACGGCATTTAAAATTCCTTAAAATCCCTTAAAATTCCTTAAAATTCCTTAAAATCTCTTAAAACACCTGGAAACCTTTTCTAATCACTGAAAATTTTTTTTAAACTTTCGAAATCGCTTAAAATTCGCGTTGAAATTGAAATCTTCTAAAAATCATGAAAACCTCTTAAAATTCTTGAAATGTGCATTATTCCAACTGTCATTTGATTATTGACAGTTGTCAATACGTAATAAGTTCTGTTTTCAAAGAAAAATTCTTTAAAAAATCGTTTTTTAGCGTTGCGACTGACCCTAGTTCCTTAATATCTTCCAATCAATTGAAAATAAAAGTATTCTTAATTCCTAAGGAAAAAATTCCATTTTTTTATTTTAAGTCATTCCTTGTACGTTTGAATTCCATCTGATTATTCTAAGACATCCTAATCAGAAAACAAAACATCTCTCCGACCCGAAAAAAGATATTAATGAAATCTCTCATCAAGATTATTGTTACGTGCCATTCATCACTAATTTCCCGCTTACGAAATCCTGACAGATAAAATTATTTTCTGTAGAATCGCTCGAATGATTTAAAAATCGGGGTTCTTACTGTCTCATAAATCGGCATAATTAGTTAATTATTATACTAGTTTTTCCACTCAACATAAAATTTCCATCTAAGAAATTGTTTCTATAACAGGTTTCTCATTATTTAAATTATTATCATGAAGTTTGTATATTTCTATATATATATATATACAATCAATATCATTATAAACTTTCATGAAACTTTATTACAATCGTTTCACGATATTTAACGCTTTGGAATGCACCTAAAACGGTTTTATTAGTTTTTTGTTTTTCATTTGTTAATTGTTCTTTCAGTTCAGAATATTATATATTAGGTAAATATTATGGAAAAAGTGTTAATCGTTATTTATTTGTCTTTCGAGCTGTAAAACATACTCTGCTGTGGAAAATGTTGATTGTGTCATCCATCGCGGTGCAAGAAAATGATATTAGGTATATCAACCTCGGTGGAAACCCGCGTACCTAATTCGTTTCTGAAAAAAATACGAAAAGTTGAAAATTCTCGAAAAATACAAATTTTCGAAATCGATATTAAATATGAAATTTTCCCAAATATTTAAATATTCCCAAAATTGAAATTTCCCGACATTAAACAATTTCAATTTCGAGAATATTTAACTTCGGGATCTTTAGATTTTGGGAATTTTATAATTTCGAGAATTTTATAATTTCGGGAATTTAAATTTCGGTAAATTTACCTGATCCCTCTTTATGAAAAATGAAAACCCACCTTAGTTACTATTTGCTAAAAAAAACCGTTCTACTTCCATCTTATTAACAAATAGAAGTATTTCCAGCGAAAAATAGAAGTTGTATTCAAATTATAAAAACCTCCAGCATTTATTGAAAATAATAATTAAAAAATCAATAAAAAATAGAATCCATAGTATCAAGAGTGAGTTTTGCACGTACAGATTCCATATCAAGACGATCTCTTTCACTTATTGGAAAATTCAGTCTTCCTCTCGGTGATACCAAATAACTTCGCGCTAAAGGCACGCAAAATGAAGTCTGCATCGGAATTGAAAATATTTACTTGTAAATGTTTATTTACTTCTTTATTTACTTCTTTATTTACTTATTTGTTTACTTAATCAATTCACGATTAAAAATTACTTGCAATTATCACATAACACGAACACTTCACTGTTAGAATAACAAACTCTGACGTCTTATATCGCGAGTCTCAATCTTTTTCTTAAAACAGCGAAAGATTATTCGTTGAAAATTTTAAGTTAAATACCCTTTCAGGTGTAATTATCTTGCGAAAAGGAAATAATTTTACAATTACGTTTATCTTGGCATCCGACTATCTTATCGCGAAATGAAGCTTATCTTTAACCGCGAACAACAGAATTCGAAGACAATAGAAATTCACGCTTTGTATTTACGCACTTTATTAATAAAAATTGTATTTATCAAATGATTTTCCGTTTATAACTCCCGTAATAAAAATATTAACAAAAGCAAACTACAAAACTTATGTCACGACGGCCTCGAAGACAACTATATTATCACTTTTTTTCCTATTACGTGCAGCTATCATATTCAGCTGTATATACAAGGTGTCCCAGGTTTAACTGACTGGCGTTACTGTATAAAAAAAAATAAATAAAAAAATTTCCTTTTGCAAAAATTTATTGAATTTTTAATTTTTGAGTTACATATAAAATGTTTAAGACCAATCAGAGGCGTTTTTATTTGATCCAACTTAATCATTTTATTAAATTAAATTAAATTACCCATTTAAATCCGGAAAATTAGGCCTGGGACACTGTATATATAAAAATGTCTCACTATTGTTTTAATTCACAAAAATTGCTCATTTTTCAATAACTATTTCAATAATTTCCTTAATTGATAAAAAAAAGTACTACCTGCTCGGAAAATAAATTTTTCTTGCATTCAGCATTAGAGATAACAGCCCCAAATACGAAAATCTACTCTAAGTCTGAAAATCATCTCAAGATTTGCAGAGACGATAATATATCTTCATCAAACCCAAAATATTGTAAATCATACAGAATCTACCAAAATGTTGGTTTTATATCAAGTTATTACAAACGTTATCTCAGTTATTTAAAGAACATTTCCCATCTGCCTCGATTTATCTTTTATTTACTTTTTTTCAATTCGAAATTACCTGAAACGTGTACGTGGAAACTCTCATTTTGTGAATTTTTTTTTAGCTTATGGTGATTCTGATCCTGATGACTGCAGACAAAATTTCCTTACATATCTTCACACTTCACTGACAACTTCATTCACTGTTTCCACATGTCGGAAAATTTGAAGCACATCGGGAGAAAAGACATTTGCACCTTTTCTGTAGGAGGAAAGTCTAAAAATTGTGCAAACAAAGGAAATTATTTCAACAGGTACCACTGTGTCATCTAAGGTCGTCGTAACTGAAACTCTGATTAGCCGAAGTTAATAAAGTGATAATGAATTCTCCCTACTCAATACAAAACAAGTACCTCTGTACTTCTTTATCTCATATACTCATGCTGATTCAGCGATAAGTCCAAATTTAATCCTCTTTGATTGAAAATGATCTTTCCTCCTTATGCTACAAGGTAATTAATTACAAGTCGAAAACTTCTAATTAGAACAAATTAAAGGAAAATTAATGAATTTTGAATTCCTTAATATAGGAAACTAACTGTCATCGTTGATAAAATCTAATCAATCTTTCCCACCATTTAATTTTACGTTTATGTAGCTGAGACAGATTGCAGTATATTTTTTTTATCATACTTCAAATACAAAAATTGATATGCCTACAAACAATCTATAGAATTTTTATTAGGGTAATATAGATTACATTAAACACGTGTAGTTATCACGTGTTTGTGTAATAACGGAATCTCCTCTTCTGATTGGCTTTTGAAGGACTATAGAAGTTGAAAGAAGAAAAACCAACTAATGACGCAAAAAAAATGTTACGAAAATTATTTCTTAAAATTCATTAAGATTTCTTTAAATTCCCAGAAACCTCTTGAAAGCCCTTACAAATCCAACAAAAATCATTAAAATCGCGAATCTCTTGAAATCCAAGTTAAAATTCGCAAAAATCTTTAAAAATGCCTAAAAACCTTTTGGAATTTTTAAATTTGAATCAGAAAAATGTTATTGGTTCATCTTATCGATAAAATTAATTATTTTTATTTAATAAAAGTAGAAATTCTTCTTCATGTTTCGAATACTTTATTTTCAGAGTCACTTCGTACATTCATGTCATTTTGCATCAGTGACGTAGCCAGGCAAAGGAAAGAAGTCCCTTTTATGCTTAAGTAAGACAAATTTATTTATTCCGCAGAGAAGCTACGCATAATCGCTCTCTAAATATTATTATATAATACACTAATCATCCAATTTCTAACGATACAATGAATAATAATTGAACTCACTATTCTCCCCTCAAGAAAATAATCCTAGCTACGCCACCGTATTACAAAGTTTAAGTACCTATTTACGATTGAAGTACCTACTTATTGGACGGCGTTTGAGATTCAGGACAATAATAATAATTAATAATTAATTAATAATTATAAAATAATAATAATAATAATAATAATAGAGGACGGTAAAAAATCACGATTACAATAATTATAATGGTAGATCAGCTGATAAAGTGCCAAAATTTGGTTCTACGCACAATTCACATTTACATTGAGATTCAATTTACATTCAGGATTCAATTGTCATTCAGGATTCAATTTACATTCAGGATTCAATTTACATTCAGGATTCAATTTACATTCAGGATTCAATTTACATTCAAGATTCAATTTACATTCAGGACTCAATTTACAATCAGAATTCAATTTGCACTGAAGATTTAATTTACAATCAAGATTCTTACTCATTATATCGCAGAATTAATTTCGATATAGTTTAATAGCTTTTGAGGGAGGGAAATTATTAATAAGATATTCATTCACATATATTTACACGCACTCATCCCATTTTTCACACATACTCAATAATATCGATATTGTTAATACTTTACGGTTAATCGGTTACAATTGTTTACTAGGGAAAGAACCGTATTGATGATAAAAGTTAGTCACGTCTTAGTTTCAAACTATCAGAGTCCAAACTTGGAGAAAATCTTCAAACTAGAACCAACGAGTCGAATATATAATTAATCAAATTCTGTATGTACAAGTTTCAATCACTTCTCTTCAATAATTCTATAATAATTGTCATTACTCTAGTAATTTCATTACTCTGGTAATTTTTGCAAATTTAATGTACATCAATTCATCATTTTTGTGCGTTTAACGTGATGTAGATTACAAAACAGTTTTAGAAGGACTCTCGAAATTTCGCAAAATCGTTTGGACCTTCTTTTGATCTTACTTTTTGGAATGAAAGCCACGTAGTTAGGAAGATCACGAAAAATCAGAGTGATGTTCGTCCCGACCACGCGTCATAGAATAAATAAAACTTACTAGTACAGCTATCAACTCGATCAA
Organism: Synergus umbraculus; assembly: GCA_900474325.1. NCBI lineage: Eukaryota > Metazoa > Arthropoda > Insecta > Hymenoptera > Cynipidae > Synergus > Synergus umbraculus. The sequence continues at coordinate 79,686 of UCOK01006013.1, read as the reverse complement.
TTCAAAATTTCTAAGCATCAGAATGAATAAAATTAATTTCTTAGAGAAATTACAACTTTTTAGACATTTTCTCTAATATAATTTTTAATACGAATACTGATAAGATCGAGTCAAATCGCCGGATCAATAGGCATAAAATTAAAGATAATTAAGTAATTTAGGGTAACAGTCTGGGATTGAATCGTCCCATATGTAATATCAAACCAGTGGGATTATGTCGTACAAAGTACAGGAAAGGCCTGTCTAGCTTGAGTCTTGGTTTTTCGGAAACTTCACTCTGCCTAGACGATCTGCCAGTAGATTCTTGACTCATGAAATCATTTTCGCTACTCGAAAGACTAGAGAACTGATCTTCACTCTCAGGATAAAATTCTTCATTAGCCAAGTCATCTAGTTTCCCATCGTAATCCGACAATTCCCGGAAATTTCTCGTGGGAGGTCCTGGATAAATCTCAACGTGATGTCGACCACTTGATATGTTCTCGTCTCCACAAGTGCTGAACAGATTCATCTGGAAAAGAAGAAATAATCAGAAATAAGAAATCAGAGTCTTCAAAAGTAACTTGCCAGGTGGAAAGTTACGTGAATTTCAATTCTCACCTGTAAAACATCAGCCAAGTGCAAATCGTGGCCAACTCCATTGATTCCCTTGAGATCAGCATGTTTGGTGAACAGTTCAGCTAGTCCCATCCTCTTCAAGGCGGCTGTGGCATTCACAATCGATCTATGACTGAACTTGGGCACCTGAAGCTCTAAAGACGTCCGTGGTATCAGAACTTTAAGAAGCTTCTCCCAACTTCCATCATGAAGGGCTCCTTTCACAAGTCTAGCTTCCAAGTTATCCAGGTTGTCTCCTGGAGCCATATGACCTTGTTGGCCAGGAACAACAAAAATCGTTGATACCAACTTCTCCATTCCACCGAGAGCAATAACAGTTGCATCCAGACTTGGTTCATACCCAGCAAGAACTCCAGACTTCCAAACAGTTGCAGGAACTGGTATCAACTTCCTCTGTCTGACTGCAGGAGAAACTGCGAAGTACAATTCTCCGTCTCTGCCTTCCGAACTCGCAGCGCTGGAGTTGCACTCGGTTTGGAAAACATTGGCTGATAAGGCTGCTAGAGGTTGTCTCAGAGGTACAGTATTCGTCCTGACAAAGTCCCTGATCCTACCACCAGTCTGCTTCCTGATCAGGAGATTTGTTCTTCTTCTTACAATATCGCTAATCGCTGCAAAGTTGACTTCCTCAACGAATCCTTCGTAAAACTGCTGAGCCTGTTCCTTGTAGAAGGGCATGATCTTCCCAACCTTGGTTCTATCAGCGAAAAGCTCCCGGACAAAGGCTGCGTTAGCTATGCCTTGTCTTCTGGCTAAACTGACTGTATCAGTCACGTTTTGGAAGACCAAGTGGGGATTGAAGGTGGAAACATCATCCAGTTTCAGCACGTCGTTCATCTCATCTGATGTTGGTCCTCGAGCTCCCAGAAAGACCATCGCTAACATGCTTGTCATTCCGAAGGGAGATAGAGCCAGAGATCTTGCGGTATTGAGTCCTTTGTTAGCTGCATTCCAGAAACTGAAGGCTAGTTCATTGCAAAGATTGGAGAAGTAGACGACGTCTGGAGAGAGGTTTGCAATACTTCCATCAAGACCAATTGCACTTTGTGAAGCGTCCAAGGCCACCTGTGGTTGTTGAGCTTGAGGTCTTGGAGTCTCTTTGATTCCGACGTTCATAGTTGATGCTGTAGGCTTTGGATTCTTCGCTGCTGATGCTGCATTTGCTTGTGGAATCAGAGCCCATTTCTCTTCTGAGTTCAAAATTCCATCAGGTTTCTTGGCGAATTCTGTTGGTTTTTGAGAAACTGTTTCATGAAAACTAGGACGATGTTTTGTTGATAGGTTGGGCTTTGATGGGCTTGGTGCTGATGATGGTTTTGGACCATTTGGTCCTACAGAAGGCCGTGTTGCACCTGTCGGTCTTACGAAGGGTTTGTGTCCTAAAGGAACTTGTGTTCCTGGTTTCGTTGATGTAGAAGTAACATTCTTCTTTTGGAAAAGGTTGAAAGGTTTGTTCTTAATATTTTCTGTCAAGGATACAGAACTAGGTACTTCGCCTAACTTGTTGTAGGAATCCTCCTTATTTTCGTCAACGTTCTCATTCTCAACTGAAGGTTTAGTTACAGGTCTGGTGTTGATTGGCTTAAATCCGTTAGGTACTTCTACAGTTTTTTCAGGTTCATGTATTTGAGTGGTATTAAGATTGATTAATTTTGTGTCGTTTAATGGCTTAGCCGGCTGATCAAGTGAACCAACAACCGGTTTCTTTTCTTCTTCCTTGGGAGAATTAAAGGAAGAATTCTTCAAAGGTTCAAGAGGTATGAACTGAATTTTTTCTTCTGTTTTATTAACTTCTTCCGTAGTAGGTACTGAAGGTACTATAGGCACTATAGGTACTAAAGGTGTCTTGCTGTCACTATCTTCCTTATCAACGCTTAATTTTGTTTGGTTGATATTAATGGAAGGTATTTTAGAAACCAGAACAGCAGTGTCATTCACTCTGATCCTAACTTGTTGACCTTCTACAATGCTGGTAATGTTCTGGGTTTGATCAGTATTTGGAAGAGTTGTTGCACCAAGTTCTACTTTCTTGTTCTCAAAACTGTTCGAGCTGATAGTGTCAGCTTCAGACTCCTTGGGAATATTGGATTCAGAAGATATCTTATCATCCAAAGACATATCACCATTAGCTGGAACATTGCTGTTCACTACAACTGGAGAATCAGAATTTATTATTGTTACTTTTTCGAAGATGGGAACGTCAGTTAATTGAACTTTCTCTGTCAACTCAGGGGGATTCGTTTCTGGACTTAAGTCTATTCGTACAACAGGAGCTTCTGGTTTTCTTGTCTTATTTGCAATCTGCGGAACAATTTTAGAAGGTTCTGGTGTTGTAATTTTTAATTTAGGTGTTGTGACTACAGTCTTATCAATTGGTTTAGAAGTTGTTACTGGCTCCTGAATTGGTTCAGGTGTCATTACCATATCCTTGTTCGATTTAGGGGTAGTGGTGATAATCGTTTCCAATTTTTCACTAGCACTTGTTTCAGTTTCGTTTATCTCTGTAACCAATGATGTCAAAATATGAGGTGGCACATCTGTGATGTTTTTCACTTCAGTAGTGTTTTCCTTTTGGGCAGCTAGACCTTCAATCGTAGGTTGTACCACAGATTCTGAAACATCTGATGTTTTGGTTTCATCTTTTTCAATCGAAGTGGTGGTATTTTCTACTTGAGTTGAATCTTTTGAAGTATTGTTAGGTTTTTCGACAATTGAAGCTTCGAGCATATTAGATACAGTAACGGTTGCTACAGTTTCTGTACTCAAAGGTTGCGTCACTTCAACTTGTTTAATGGTATCTTCCATCTTATCAGCATTCTTGATTGGGACTAATGAATCTTTTTCTGTGGATTTAGTCTCCTCACCAGGAACTTTATTTTTGTTTTCATCATCTTTGGTTTTATCTATAGCTACTTCAGCTTTGTCTTCAACATCTTTAGAATTTTCTGTAGTTACGTTAATTTTGTCATCAGTTTCCTTAATCTTAGTCTTATCTTTAACTTTTTCTTCCAAGTCTTTTATTTCCTCAGTAACTTTAGTTTTCTCCTCTATTTGATCAGTTTTGTTTTCAGCAGCTGCAGTTACTTCCAAGGTCGCTTCAGTGCTAGATGAGGCATTCGAATAGGTCAAAGGAACACTTACAACTGGTTTCTTTTGTGAACCAAATGCTGTTTCATTACCAAGTGGATATCCAGCAACGAGACCGCTCCCAATGTTGTTTGGAGAATTAGTTGCCTCTTCAGGTAAATTAAGTGTTACATAGGAAGTCGTTGTTTGGGCAGGTGCTGATTCCAGCAAATTATGAATAAGTGAAATTGCATCAGCCATTTGTATTCTAATAACAGGAGATTCAGTATTTTCGGTTGTCTTCTTATCTTGAAGTGTGCTTGTACTTTCAGACTCAGTAACATCTACCCTGATGATAGGCTTCTCAGTTACATTACCAGATGGTAACTTTTGTGACTCATCACTTTGAGGAAGCTGATCCAGTATCGATGGATTAAGTATAGTAGTTTGATCCGTTATTGGATCAGCTGATTGAGTTGTTGAAGACTGAGTTGTGGATGATGGAGTGGTTGAAGACTGAGTTGTAGATGATAGAGTTGTTGAAGACTGAGTTGTAGATGATGGAGTAGTTGAAGATTGAGTTGTAGAAGATTGAGTTGTAGAGGATGGAGTTGTTGAAGACTGAGTTGTTGATGGTGGGATCGTTGATGGTTCAGCTGTTGAAGACTGAGTTGTTGATGATGGAATTGTCGAAGATTTAGTTGTTGAAGATGGGATTGTTGAAGATTGAGTTGTTGAAGATGGAATTGTCGAAGACTGAGTTGTTGAAGGTGGAATTGTCGAAGATTGAGTTGTTGAAGTTGGAGTAGTTAAAGATGCAGCTGTAGAAGATGGAGCTGATGAAGATGGAGCTGTTGAAGATGAAACTGGAACATCAGGTACCAAATCACTCTTGACAATTGTATTCATCGAAGTTTCCACCTCAGGTCTTGAACTAGAGCTTATTTCAACATCTTTCAAGGTCTCTGTAGCATCTTCCAAACGAACAGTTGCAACAGTATCAACGTCGCCGTTTTTGTACATGGTTGTCTCAAAATTGGGGAAACCTTGAGTAACTCTACTAGATTCTGTGCTTGGGTCGTAAATCGAGAAAGTTGAAAACTTCTCTTCGCTAGTCGTTGTTGATTTATAGTTTTCTGCTCCTTTTGAGGGCACTTCAGTCAATGAAGGCCTTTGAGAATCTGGTAGGAAAGATGGTATAGTTTCTGAAATTTGCGAGATCATGCTAGATAAAGAATCAGCTAACTCAGTAGGCAGCGGTTCATAAGGTTTAGGTGTACCATCACTAGAATTTTCAAGAAGCATCAAAGTAGGAGCAGTAGTTTCAGATTGTGTTCCTGCTGTTGTCCTACTTGTAGAGAATGTTGTGTAATCAGCTGTTGATGTTTCCTCACCCAGAATTGTGAATGTCGTGGAAAATTCAGATTCTGTACCAAAATCTGTTGAACCTGAATCCATATCAATAGTAGAACTCTCAAATTTAATATCCGTTGGGTGATGCAAGGTCTCAATAATTTTTTCAATAGCTGACGTTTCAGGAGAAGTCATCTGCTGATCAGATAAAATTTCAGGCATTTTCTGGAATTCTGTCCCCACAATGGGAATTGTACTTGCTTCAGATACATAATCTGTCGTTGTTTCAGATTCTTTATTGACTTTCAGAGTACTAGTTTCTAAAATATCGGGATTTTGAGTTATTTCAATCATTGGATCAGTTACTGTAAGATTTTCATTTTCAGTAATTGATTCTTTTGGAAGCTGGGTTGTTGCTTCAGGCTCCAAGATCTCTGTTGTTTCTTTTACTGCAGAAGTTACAGAAACTGTTGTTCCAATAGATGGTACATTGCTAGATAAAGGTTTATCAGATGAAGATTCATTATCAAATTGCTGATCTGATTGTTTGTCAACTGTCTGCATCGACATGGTAGGTTTCATCTCAGGTTTTGGAGTCGTGAAAGGTTTTCCGGAGAATCGAGTAGGTATCTGAACCTCAGGATGACCTGGAATCTTAATAGAAGTTGAATGCGTTTCCGAAACAACACTCACCGATTCTGGTGCTTCAGTTTTGGATGATGCTACAAATTCAGGCATCTTCGTATAAAGACTCGTTTCTGTGAAAACAACTTCAGGTAAAGGTGTCTTTACCTCTTGACTAGTACTGTTTGCCTTTTGTGGTACCTTTGTCTTGTCAGGTTTGTAAACAGGATGAGAATACTTGCTTGGTTCTTTATCAAGGCTTGTAAACTCATCTTCCGAATCAACTTTGCTTGAATTCACTGCATCAGCAGATATCGTGTTCAACACCTGGAAAACTGGACTATTTTCCTTTTGATACTGAGGAGTGGATGACGAAATTTGATCAGCTGTAATAACTTGAACTGGAATCATGGGAATCTCAGAATAAGAAATTGATGAATAGTCAGGTCTAAAGGAGTAAAGAGGTTTGCTCGAAGATTCAAAAGTTGGTTTCTTTGTTGTCACTTTCACAGGACTCTGACTTTGTTTTTCAGGAAGAAGAATGAATGACGGAGAGGAGGGCTTGGAGGTTGAAGGTTTGTTCAACTTTTCAGGAGCTACAGAAACCAGAGGTCTTTCTTCATAGGTTCCTGGATCTGGTCTAACAGACATCAGTGGCTTCTCCCCTTGTTGAGGTTTCGAAGGCTTGTGGAAAACTGGTCTCTCCGAACTGGACAAGCTGGGGATCTTGGAATATGAGTCAGGAGAGCTCGGCCTGATTGGCTTAGTTTGATACTTTTCGGAAACAGTACTCGGTTTAGAAGTGCTGTAAGTGCTAATCGGTTGGTAATGAGTGACACTCGAGTCTTGAGGACCTTTTTCTACTATAACAGGTTTCTTCAAGTGATTTTCATGAATAGAAGATGTTTTCTCTGGAGTTTTTAGAGATACGTTAAAACTAGAACCACTATTTGTTGTTTCCAAGTGAGGTTTCACTTCTGGTGTCTGTAATTTGATATCCAAGGAGTCTGAGTCTGGTTTGGCTTGCATTTCCGGAATCGGAACCTTCTCTTTCACTTCCGTTATTACCTCGGTTTCTGGAATGTTTATTGATTGACTCTCCATATCTCCGGCTAATATTGATGGCAGGATACTACTCCATTCATCATTGGCATGTCCAGGAATTGTGGGTACAGAAGCCATCACTGTCGTTGGTTTACTCAGCTCACCTTTCAAGACGTTTTGCACATTCTGAACCACATCTGCAACCTACAATACGAAAATTGTAAAACATCTTAGAGAAATTTCTAAAAAAGCTTCATTATTAAAAGGATAATGTGAGTACCTTCATTCCAGCAGTTGGTACCTCTCCAGCCAATTGTGTTTCGTGAATTTCTGTGGGTAGATGTCCTCCTCCTGCTGCTATCAGACTCTGAATTTCCTGCACTGTCATCTGTTTGGTAACAACATCACCATCTTTATCTAGAGTGTAGAATTGAAATTTATCAGGCCTCAGAAGACCAGCTGGTGATGCTGGGAGTTCGTGTAGAGGAACAACTTTTCTGTTCTGGAAAGTACTTCTTCCTTCTTTTCCATTTTCTGTCACCACCGAAATTGATGTCACCACACTGCAAAGAAAGTAGTTTGTAAACTTTTGTGCTCGTTTAAAGGTATGAATGATGATTCTAATGATTAGTTCATATAATGTTAAGGTCGACGGTCTCTCATTTGAACATTGCATCATACTACAGATTCATGAATCGATTTATGGAAGCATCTACCTGCTGGCCTCGCATGACAATGAATTAATGCAAGAGAGAAAGGCTACCACAACATATTTGCATGATTTATCCTAACAGAATTGTTCTTCGCTTTTCTTGCAGCAGTAGTTCAAGCCCATTCTTCATGCTTCGTTGAAGATATGTAAAATCATTTGAAAATCATTTGAAAATCATTTATGGAATGATTTTAAAAGAGAATTTCAACAGGCAAATTAACATTTTTTAAGGAAAGATATTTCGATATGTAGATCGAGGTATCTAAAGGAAATATAGTGCATACAACAAAAAGAGCAAGAAAAGTAGCCATGGGAAGGGTAATCAGTGTAATCACATTACCGTTTCTTAATTAGCCGTCTAAGTAGTAAAAGATACTATCATTTTATTATACAGATACGAGAAACCAGCAGCTTTAATTAAGTAACTGTCGCATACTTTTTTCCACCGCGATTTTTCCGTTGTCCGCAACAGTGAAGACCTTGCGTGTAGAATATCTTTTGATCTTTTATGTAAAAGATAATTAAGGCGCCCTTTGTCTACTATCAGATGTTTGCATTGTTCAAATTCTTGTTTTAGCATCTCATTAGGTCAGTGTCAGATTTTTTAAATCTTTCTTATGATTTAAACGATTTGCATTGCTTTCTTTTCTCTACATGCTTCGGAGATCAAAAGCTTACTGATTTTAAGAGAACTTTCTTTCGGCTTTAGGAATCGGGAGTAAGTTATTGGTATTTATTTTGAATAATCGACATTAACCTGAATAAATATTATAAATTCGATTTGCATATCAACTATTTACGGAAATAATAAAACATCCGACTATAAAAAGTTGGGTCCACTGACCTGGAACCAAGTAATCTTGAAGAAGTGTCCAGCTCATCTTCAGGAACCGGTAAACTTAAAGTTGCTTTCAGGTTTGCGAAGACTATAAATGCCAATAGTATACATCGTGTTTGTCTCTTCATCTTTGACCGAAATAATCTGAAAAAGAAAAAAAAGAACATTAAAATAAAATTCTTAAATAACAGATGTATCTAGATCGACAATATCTGAACAGAAATGTACCATCAGAATTAATTTATAATCTAAAAATATATTCTCCTCTTGAAATATCCAATTTAGCTAAATAAATAAAAATCCTATCCCTGATTCGTAGAATTTAATTAATAATTTAATTACTACATTTTGAACATCAATTCCAAGCGATCCACTTGACATTATTTCTTCCTCGCGACTGATCACTGAAATATTGCCTAAATATAGTTCAGCCATTTTTGTTTGGTCGTAACGGTAACCCGGTTACACATTTTATGCGTCACTATATCACGCACTTAAAATCTATCTGTCGAAATTAATCGGATTCCAGGTGGGCTCAATTACTCACTATCACATATAAAATTTGAAAGCCAAGAGAAATACATATATGAATTTTTTAATTAAAATGGAAATAGGAAGTAGAGTTTTATTGAGTGAAACTACTAATAAATGCAATTCCAGATTTTAAAAAATGATTAATTTAAAATCTGATTAATACGAATAGGTGTAAAGTTTTAATTAGTGGAGTTTTTGAGCTATTTAATTGAGAGAACTTTGACCTAGAAAGCAATTTTCTCGTTAAATAAGAGCTCGACACGATGGCCATAATTTGACATAAATTACAACGCAATGAATTTAAGTCCTGCCCATTAACACGGTACCAACTCATTACAAATCTCGAAGACGAGTCTGACGAGCTAAGTGGTCGTCTGATTCTCTAGTTCTCACTAATGATTTATTAATGATCTAGGAAGATATATTTACAGTCAATTCGCGCATGACATACTCTAAATTCTACTGAACTCACGACACGTTCGACCTATTTGTATGCAGCATGTCCTCCACTTTTAACCACTTCAATATTTAATTATATTGCATTTTTTATATCGTATTTAGAACTTTGCATAATTTAATGCAGCTTGATTAAATACTTTGATTTTTAACAAAAATTACTTTGGAATTGTGGACTTTTTTTTTACAAACACTAGCAGTCTTCAGGTCATTAAAAAATCAAATGTAGAAAATCTTAAAAAATTTGTGAAATCCTTTAAAATTCCACAAGGAACTTTAAAATTCCATTAAATCTTTTAAATATTATACATATTTCTTGTAATCCCTTTAAATTTTAAGGAATTCCAAATGTTTTAAAATTTTGAGGAATTTTAAGAGATTTCTAAGAATTTTAAATGAGGTTCTGGAATTTCGAGGAATATAAGGATATTTTAACAGATCCTCTGAAAATCCTTTAAAATTCCATGAAAAGCTTTTAAATCCTTGAAAGTTACTTTTAAAAATCAAAATTTTTTAAAATTCTTACAAGCTTTTGAAAATTTTTTTAAATTCCACTAAATCTTTTAAATATTATACATATCTCTTGTAATCCCTTTAAATTCATAGAAATCTCTTAAAATCTTTCAAAATTACTGAAAATTCTTACAAGACTTTTAAAATCCTTTGAAATTCCACGAAAATATTTATAATTCCTTAAAATTTCTTCCAAGTTTCTTAAAATCCTTTATAATGTAACGAAAAACTTTAAAATCCCTTAAAATATACAAAATCTTTTAAAATTTTTCAAAACTTTTTAAAATTCCCTAAAATTCTACAAAAAATGATTTTAATCGCTTTTGTGGATTTTTAAGGGATTTCAAGAGGTTTTTGGGAGTTTTAAGAAATTTTAACGTATTTCGAAGGTTTTCCTGACATTTTTTTTTACACAATTAGTTCGTTTTTCTTCTTTCAACTTCAAGTCATTTAAAAACCAATCAGGTTTGCAACAACAATGTATGCGAGATTTTCGAGACATTTCGTGACACCACTTTTTTAAGATAGGAACTTGCGGTGTTGATTTTTATTTACTTAAAGAATTCTGTTAGGGTTTTTTTATACAGATATTCGCTGTATACGAATCATTATAATTAACACATGGTATTTGTGATAAAAATATAACTTAAAGCAAGAATACATAGTTTTAAGTTTCATGAATGAGTTGGAAGTGACTTCAAGGCAGGAAACAAGGCCAATGACTATTTTACATCTGTCTTCACATATATCTAAAAGAACTCATATATACATATATATATATATATATACATATATATTTACATATATATACGACAAGCAGTTAAGTAATAAAAGTCTAGCTCGTGTCTAGTCTCTAGTCTCCTATAGCTCATTGTTCTAGGCTTACATGCATAACTAACACGTGTCCTGCATATTCTCCATTCATCTGATCCCCAAATCAATCATGTCCTTTCAAAATTCAAATCCTTAAAAAATTCTTCAAGTTACCACATCAGCAACCACATTTTTATAGTACTCCCAAAATAGACAATTTCGCTAAATTTCACGCATTCCAGGTCAGTAAATTGGCAAGAATATTTATCTTTTGTGCGTTGGGCTCGGGATCTATGAAATGTAAATCGAAATCCATAAATTCAAAAGATGAAGCGTGAAATAAAAGCTATGTAGTTGAAACGAGTTTAGATTCGGTTGCAAAATTTTCATCAATATGAATGTGGACTGATAAATATTCAGATCACGCGTGAAATAATTGACATGAGTCTATAGTGCTCCTGAAACTGTATCATGACTCTTGGCATGTGAATGTGTGGGAGGATAACGAATTGGTAAGGAATTGATAATGAATCGGTGTAACCAGGTGGGTGTCAAGCGACTCTCAGGTTGTATTCATACGTAACACCGAATTTATTGCTGGCATGCCTCGTGTAGGTCTACTGACCCAGAGACACCAGGACAAGGCCCACGTTGGTCACCGACCCTCTTTTCCTCTCGACTTTATTATACATTCGGGCCCAAACCAAACTAGGACCGGTTTTTTTCTTTGCAAGCCTTTATCGGCTTTAGCCCTCCATTCCCTAAGCATTACATGCTGTCATGATAGAGGTCGTTGCATTTTTCGGTAGCTTGATTAGGTTCCTGCATTTCTTCAAGGTCAACCACCTTTCCGACATTATTCTTTTTTTGGAATATTTGATTCTTTTTGATTGAATTGGAATCTTGATTTTTTGGAACTGGTAATTGTTAATTGAACATTTTTAAGTGGAAACGAGGGGTTTACAATTTAATTGATGGTTTAGTTCAGAAGATTTCATAATGAAGTCATATTCAATTTCTTCTGAAGTCGTTGAATTATTCTGAAATTTTTGTAGGCACTTGAAGTAATTGTAAATTATTTTTAGTGATTTTAAGGGACTTTGGATGATTTCAAGGGATTTTACACATTTTCAAAGGATTTAAAGTGATTTCAGATGATTTTCAGTGATTTCGATAAAATTTTAAGTGATTTCAAATAATTTGGAGTGATGTTAAAGAATTTCAAGGGATTTCGAAGGATTTTAAGAGATTTCAAGTATTTTAAAATTATTTTAAGTGATTGTAAAAGATTTAAAAAAATTTGCAAGATATTTTAAGGGATTTTTCAGATTTTCAAGAGATTTTGAATGATTTTCTACTTAATTGTGAAGTTTTAAAATACTCAAAATAATTTTAAAGATTCTTTTGAGGATTCACGGATTTTTAAAGAATGTCTAAGCTTTGGTGCAAAAAAAATGTCAGGAAAACTTCGACATACATTAAAATTCGTTAAAATTTCTTTAAACTGACAAAAACCTATTGAAATCCCTTAAAAATGCACAAAAACGATGAAAAACGTAAAAAGATCTTCAGAACTTAATGCACACGAAGTCTTTACGTATTTTAAGGAATTTTAAAGAATTTTACGAGATTTTTTATTGTTTTTTGTTTTTAATTTTGTAGAATTTTAAAAAGTTTTGAAAAATTTAAAAAGATTTTTATCTATTTTAAGGGATTTTAAAGTTTTTCGTTACATTATAAAGGATTTTAAAAGTCTTGTAAGAATTTTCAGTAATTTTAAAGAATATTAAGAGGTTTCTATAAATTTAAAGGGATTACAAGAGATATGTATAATATTTAAAAGATTTAGTGGAATTTAAAAAAATTTGTTTAAACATGTAAGAATTTTAAAACATTTTGATTTTTAAAAGTAATTTTAAAGGATTTTAAGAGGATCCGTTAAAATATCCTTAAATTCCTCGAAATTACAGAACCTCATTTACAATTCCTAAAAACCCCTCATACAAATCTTTTGAAATCTCTTAAAATTTCACGAATATTTAGAAAAATGTAGAAAATTTTAGAAATCTTTTAAAATTCGTAGAAACCTCTTAAAATCCCTCAAAATTTTATAACATTTAGAATTCTTTAAAATATGTTAAAATATATAAAAAAAAATTTTAATTTCATGATTTTTAAAAGTAATTTTAAAGGATTTAAAAGCTTTTCATGGAATTTTAAAGGATTTTAAGATTTTAAAAGGACTTCATGAAATTTTAAGAGCTTTTTAAGGAAGTTTAGGGAATTCGAAGAATTTTAAGGAATTTTAAAGCATTTCAGAAATTTTTTATGATTTTCTGAATTTGAATCAACAAGCTTTCATTGATTTTTTAATGACTTAAACTTGTAAGAAATTAAATAAAAAATCTGCTAGTTAATTTAAATAAAGGCTTCAAGTATCTCCTGAAATTTCAATTAAATATAATTAAAATTTCCATAAGTTTTATGAAGAGGTGATTGAATTGAGAATAAAGTTAATAAGGAAATAATAGGTAATGTAGGAAGACATGCTTCGAGGTGGGTAGACACTTGGAAAGTCTTCACGTACCAATTTTATGTCTTTCCACGTAATACCACACATAATCTTTAGTAAAGAAGAGTCATGGGTCGTTATTCCTCCAAGATTTCTGCTACTGGCTAATCAAGTTTCACAGTAATTATCGATGGCTTCTATCCCAGGGTGCATAGAAATTACGCTGGTTATGAGAATGTGGCACTTAACCACTTACGAAATTATTATGAACCACGAGTTCAATTTACATTACAGTTAGCACCATTCATTGAAACCTGAATGCATCTAGCGGATTCTAATAGAATGTTTCTCTAGGCCTGCATTTATCCACTTTGTTCCAAATTCCTTTCCTGGTCTCTTTGTAAATTTCACTGGGATTTATGGCTCACTGGGTATTTATCTACTTCTGAATAAAGAATTATCTTTCTATTTTTTATCTAATGAGCTCTCACTCCTCAGAAAGTGCATTATTCCTTATCTGTTAATGATTTGCAAATGTCAAAAGCGGATATTAAGTTTGAAGTTGAGAGGGCTGTTAAGATAATTCCAGGATAAATTAACAGGAAAAATTGTGAGCGAAGAAACAAAGCGAAGAAAATGAAAGAGATAAGATTAAAATGGGAAGAAAATGCGAAAGGTGGAAAAATAAAAAAAGGCCTCTATTCTGCCTGTCTCTATAGATGTATGGATAGCAATCTGTCACTTTGAATTCACTTTTTTTCACACTTACTGAAATACAGTTAAGGCCTTGGACGTGGCTCGTTTTTCCCTACATGAGAGCTTCGATCCACTGGAAATCTAATAATACGATCCACAGTTGGCAAATGGAGAGGGATGGTAAAAAAGTGTATAATGAACTAACGGTAATAGTTGCAGCTTATTTCTTGATCGCATATAACGCAATATGCCTCTAAAGACTAAAAGAGGCCAAACTGCCTACAATTCTTACAACTTTTAGACTCCGATCCACCTTCTCACTTCTCCCCTTCACCTGGATTTTGAAATTCCGAGAATCGCTTTTAATTATAAGAGATTAATAAATGTAAAACATGGGATCAGAATTATAAGGATGCGAGAAATCAGCGAGATTAAACAGAAATTAATTATCTGCATTCATCTTTTATTAATCATTATTAAAATTTTCGAATTCATTTCTCGTCGGGATAATCCTGGCGTATTCTCTAATTGCAACCGGTCGATCATACATGACCCATGACTTCTTACGTATTATCTGCGGATAAAGTATTGCTCAAAATCCCACAAGCAATTTGGATTTTTTCGCTTTCTCTGAGAAAAGAGTTTCACTCGTTGATGATTTAAAGCAATAAGGAAGCTGATGAAAGTTTTATATGGTTTTTTATTGTCTTTTTAGATTTTTAGGTTTATTATGTAGACCCGTGAAGATATCGAAATTTTGATGGGGCTCTGATGGGGTCCTGGCCAGTTTTCCCTAGTTCTCTGTGATCTGGATTACAAAAAATTATTCTGGATTCATTATTTGCAATACTTGATTGCTTAACTAGTTAAGTTTATTGGTTTGAAGTTTCAGACGTCAGTCTGACTATTTTTTTGATATTTATTGGAATAATAATTTTAAAAAAAGTTTACACTGTTCCCAAAACCCAAAATGTTTATTTAGCAATTTTAGAGAATGTAGAGGAATTTTTAAAAGACTTTATAACGAATTGCAAAAGATTTTCGATAATCTTAAGGAATTCTAAGAGATTTTATAAGAGATTCCAAAATTATTATAGAATTTCCAGAGATTTACAGTAATTTTGAGGAATCTCAAGGGATGCTAAGAGATTTTGATTGATTTTAGGAATTTAAAGGGATTTTTAAAAGAGCTGAAGTTATCAATGGATGTTTCTGAAATTTCACAAGATTTCAAGACATATGAATTAATTTTAATGAATTTTAATGAATTTTAAGAGATTTCAAGATATTTACAGAAGATTTAAAAGTTTTTAAAGAATATTTACTCCACATTAGAATAAATTCCTTAAAATTTCTTAAAATTACTAAAAATTTAAAATCTTTTGAAATCTTTTGAAAATCTTTAAACTCTTCTTTTAAAATTAATTGAAATTCTTTACAATCACTTATCACTAAAATCTTGTAAAATCTATATAGAAACTAAAAATCTCTGGAATGGTTTTTTCATAAATATAAAAATCCCTATTTTGAATAAATAAAATTCCTTGAAATAAAATTAAAATGATTTTGGGAATTTTTTTGATACCTTAATCCAATAAATGCAAAAAAATGAAATAAAAATATTCATCAGATTAGACCTATTATAAAAAACAGGTAGTTATTAGTCATTTTAAGTCATTTTAGGGAATTTGAGGTGGGAATACCACCTTTCCTTATTTTTTAAATTGGCAATTAGATCCATTAAATCTAGGAGTCCCGTAAGCATTATTAGGATAAGTTCTTTTCTTTCTCAGTTCTCCAGTACTGTTTTTTTCAGAGAAAATGAAGTTGGCTTGAAGTAAATATAAGGTTTGCTGATTGAGATGATGATATGTGTAAATAGGAAGTAGTCGTCATTTGAGTAGGCTTATCCCGTTGTTGTGTGCTTTACGGTGCAGGTATAAAACATATATACACAAAAGTATACGTCTATCGTTAGAACGTACACGATCGTTAATATTTTTCTTTCTTCTTTCAAATTTCTTGCACCCTCTTCAGACTCTCGAAGATTCTACAACCAAGAACAGTTACGTTGATCTCGTATGTTTGTTCTCTTCTCGACACACTTATCTTATTACGGTACCTTTTCCAATTAGTATCGAATTATCGATATTGGCCCATTTAAAAACGAGATCATCCAAAAATACCTGAAATTAATTTACTAATACAAAGATTTTTTGCTAATATTCCCTAGACTTATTCCTAAGTTCCCTAGACTTGATATAACAAGTCGATCTTAACTAAGCACGTAACTGAATGAGTATTAAGCGGTCATTATGGGAAATTATTATTTTATTTTATCGTGTCAATCGCCTTTTAATCACAGTCTATATAAGAGTGAATAATAATGAAGAGTCGAGTGGAAACGATCCTTTAATTAAGATGTTTGGTGGGAATTTTCATTTTCATATCGTCTCAATCTCAGATTAAATCCGATTAAATCTCGCCTGATGCTTTAGCGTCCAGCCATTTATATCCGTTATCGACTCCTTCAGGATATGTTGACAAGATTTACCGAAGGCGAAAAAAAAGGATCTGTAATCTCTATTCAATAAAGTGGAAGAATGACTAATTTTCTTGATGAAATATTTTCAAAACTGGCCGGTTACTGGTTTATAAATAGCCTGCAGATGTTGTGACTGAATATATCAGTTTATGAATACACAATATATGTATATTATATGTACATTACAAGGAGGGTATATTCTTGTTTCGATCAAGAATTAATTAAATTATTCAACCTGAGTGCGAGGGAAAGTCTAATTATCCATTTTTTTCTATAGATATATCTAAAAATGATGATCTAATTGAAATCCTGATAAGAGATTTCAGACAACTTGCCTAAAAAAGGCTTTCGCTGGAGCCCAGAGTCTGAATGAAACAACGTAACGGTATTGGGAACGGTCCAGTCAATGTCCAGTATTAGCTACTCAATTCTTTGAAACGTCGTTCGGAAAAATTGAGGTAGACTCTTTTATCCTGCGCTTCCTTTCAACTTTTAGCGAATCACGATGCGCTCGTGGCCTCAATTTTTACTTGTTAAAAATGATCGAATAATTCCATGATTCATTTCTTATTCTAATCTGTATCTATTTTTTCTCTATTCCAAAAATCTTTCTGAAATTCAAGAGAATCAAGAGACGAAATCATCAGAGCTGATGATGGAAAGAAGAACAGAAAATGGATCCAATCATTTTAGAAAAATTCCCAATTTCTACAGGGAAGAGCTTTTCAATTTATGCATCATTTATTAAGTATTGTAGAGACATTAATGTAAATTCCGAGTGGAATGACTCAGTCATCTGAAAAGTCGGTGATGGTCGAATAGTGGGCACAAAGACATTGTGTAAGCAGCCTTTTGTAGTCCGGAACCATAATTTTCTTGCTCGATTGCAACAGAATAACAATGAAACTCAAATATCCCTTTTATAGGTAGATATAAGTAAGTTTTAAATGGTTTTGACAGTTGCTAGTAAATAGTAACAGAAGGCAAGAACAGACAAGAAGATTTTGAAAGTTTTACAGGAAAAATGATAAAGTCATGTATATTATTAAAAATTGAATAAATGCTAAATGAATAAATGATAAAATGAGTAAATTGCAGAAATGACTATAATT
This sequence comes from Synergus umbraculus, assembly GCA_900474325.1. Classification (NCBI taxonomy): domain Eukaryota; kingdom Metazoa; phylum Arthropoda; class Insecta; order Hymenoptera; family Cynipidae; genus Synergus; species Synergus umbraculus. The sequence goes on along the minus strand of UCOK01006013.1, from coordinate 62,250 downwards.
GACTGAAGAAACAATTAAATCATGAAGAAACTCACTTTTCGATCTCGGAAGCAGGTTCTTCCCTCTAGACTCTCATGAGGCGTTCTCCCCCTCAAAAGCACCAATCACAAATCCAAAACCGATCAAAACCAAGCACCAGGACAACCAACTTTCGATCGTTCGTATTCGAGGCGGATGAATAAATAATTCGAACGATTCAACGCGCGGAAGAAAATCGTTTGAGGCCGATGAAAGACACATGCACGTGTTGAACTGCCGATTTCCCTCCCCCACTCTCTCTTTCTCCTTCTTTCTTGCTTTTTCTCTTTCCTCTCGTTAACCCTCTCACTCAGAAACAGAAGTCTTGTGTCCTCTACTATTCAGCAGGTTCAGAGTGTGTCTCTGACACGGAGAGCCTCTTAAGAGAGACGGGAGCGTTCTGTTCTGCGATCCAGCTGCGGTTGACCTTGCTACTGCTCCAAGGGTAGCGACCTTAAGAAGCTTACTCGCGGTGCATCTGTATCCTTCCTTCGTTCCTCCTCGCTCCTAGAGTCTTCTGCTCACTTTTCCTCACTTTTGCTCTTCTTCTTCTTGTATCATGCTGGTCAGTGCTCATACTTGCGCTAACGCGTATCCCAGATAAGCACCGCAAAGTAGGTACCCTTAGCCAGCAAGAAAGAGGGGACTGGCAGAAAAAACAGAAGAAACAGAAGAACAAGAAGAAGAGTGAAATTTATTGAGTACCTAGGACTAACAGCCCTGCAGGCGTTTCAGGGACAAAAACTCATGAAGAAAATACCTACTGCAAAAGCCAACGAGTAGCCTCTTCTATCAACAATAGGTTGTAAAATAGGTTTTTCGAAAATTCCCCCATTACTTTATTTTATGCTTTATCCATTTCATATTTCTTCTATTTTTTCTTCGAATTTTTCTTATCATCTTTCTTCTCATCTTTCCGGACCTAAATTTCGAGTTTCCTTTCTGGTATCCTCTTCATTTTCGTCTTCCCTCTTGACCACTCGCATTTCAGATGCTGATTGCAGCTATTCGTCAACTGGTATCACGCACCTGTTGTTAACTGCATGAAGAGCGACGGCTTGCAGGTGAACCGCGGTTTTCTTCTCTTACTCTTTACCTCCTCCCTCCTCTTCTCGTTTTACTCATCCTCTCGATGAAACCGGTCATTTCTCTCCCTTCATCGTCATTAAACAGTCAACATCACTCATCTTCATATATTCGCCTTTCGATCTTCCCAAAAGAGATCTTTCTTCTTCTTCTTTATCTTATATCTTCTTTTTATATCTTCTTCTTATATATTCTTCTGATATCTTTTTACCTAACAACTACGAATTCCTGTATACATAATACCGTTTCACGAATATCGAAATTATCACCGACACAGATTCCATCTGACCATACAGACTCGACATCCTACTCGTATTTTTTTCTTATCTGCGGAATGTTTCCGATATGATTCCAAGGCTGCAGGGCGAGGCTTCATCAGGTGAGAATTAACGGTTCTCTGACCACTCACGATAATTTTAATAGCATTCCGAATTCGTCGACACCGGTTAGCGCAAGTTTTAGGAATCCTGAATGATCAACACCTCCATGTGTTCTAAAAACAACGAATGAACTTCAAATGTTATTCAAAAACAACATATCGAGTGATTCTAATTATAGCAACTATTTGCCAAAGGTGTTAGCAGTTATCTTAGGTGTTAAGTGTTAGCTAAGTTAATATTTAGCTAGAGCTCAGGATACCATTCTGATGCAAGGTGCATTGGACTTCATTGACCCTGAACTTGGTCATTCGATTGGAAATATCCTTTCAACAATGAATTTCTCCTCGAATTTCTTCTGAAAATCGAGCTTAATGGTAAAAAGTGCAGCAGGTCTTTGGTTACGTAATATCGATTTCGATCCAGTCTCAATCTCGGGAACTTCCAATTTGAGATGTATCATCCGATTCAAGGATTATATTCCTCTCTTTCTCTATAAATAGCTGCTTCTTTATCCCTTATATCCTCAATTCTGTAATCGTTGCCGCTATCCGTTGCGACACTCGTTGAGAAAAAGGGTAGAAAAAGGAAGGAAGCAGACAGCAGCTTAATCGATCATGACTTTCAAGGTTCGCTTCAACACTCTTTATCTTTAGCTGCAGCGGTACCTTGAAAAAATAGGAGATCTGTTCAAAAGCCGTAAGAAAATAATCATCGCGCCCTTCCATTATCTGTCTCTCCTCTCCAACTCCTTGCAACCTTCTCGCTTGCTCTCCTGAGAAATTCTCAGGTGCACGAGATTCTCCAGCAAACAGGTGTCACGCTCGGCTGAACCAGCATGACATTCCAGATTATGTGCCGTCTTCCTGGCGGAGCATTGCCCCAAGTTGACTAGCATCGTAATAGCTTTTTTTTATGCGGTATTACCCAAACCGAAGAAACTCCCTCACTTTGTTTCTAATTCATCAATAAGTCGGATATTTTTAATTGCAAGTTTTTCAATTTCTATATGATATTCTATTAATTCTTCTTCATTTCTTATCATCTTTCTATTTTATCCTTCTACCACTTTCTTTTCTTTATCATGCTTTATTTTTCTCTTCTTATATATTAAATGATACTCCTCGCTTATAAAATCGTATAATTATGAAAATTTATACTGCATTTATAGTTATCAGTTTGATAACTTCAGATACAACAAAATATAATTATAATTGGTAATTAAATTGTAATTGATGTGAGATAATGAGACTTTATGAAGAAGTAATGATTTTAAGGGGATCTTAAAGATTGGAAATGTAGATTAAACAATGTTGCTAATTGCTAATGAAAATTAAACTCAATATTTATGATTATGACCAATACAATTATCTTCACTTGGATTTCATCATATCTCAAATTGAAGTCATAATACAACGAAATCTTCATTTTCATCAATCAAATCATTTCTCAACCATTATTTTTTTTTTTTCTAAAAATGTTATACACAAAACTGAGTAAGAAAATTATTCATTGAATAAGGGTCGCCTATAACTGCTTTGAAATTGCTCTCGAGATCTTGTCTGGTGAACTTTTCAAGGTTTCTTATGCTGGGAGGAAATGCTCAACGGTTCGAGCGTCTAAGAATGGCTTTCCACTCGAATGCGCCCACCAAATCTGCAAAGAGAGGCTTCTTCGCGAGTCTCGTATTCTTCACACTTCAGAAATTTCCTACTTCAAAGTTCAAACTCCCCAAAGACGAAATTACTATTTTTTTTCTCACTCTCAATAATTACAGCGCAAATACTTAATTAGTATTATTATTAACTCCTACTCACAGGAAAAAATTCCCTCGACATTGAAGCTTGGACTCACCTGGAACAGAACAAAAAATATTTTCTATTAATATTATATTTATATTAATATTTTATATTAATAACAATTCTTTACAACTTGAATTCAATTCTCGGCATATAGAACCATAATATTTAAAGACGTTATTTCCCTTCCTCTTTATTTACTTGATTATTCATCAAACCTATCGATTAATCTATCGATCATAGATATCCCTATTTATTCAACCAGCTTCTTTATAAAAATGAGCTTGGCATTGATGGAGACTGGCATCACAAATTGCAAAGTTAAAATGGCAACTCATATCGCAACAAAAGCTGGGAGAAAGAATTTCACCGAAATAAGCAGAGTCATTGCTGCCTAATCGCAAAACGATCTATACGACCTAGTCACCGAGACCTAGAAGTCAGTAATGTTATTCAATGCCTTGGTATACCGGTCGACAAGCCTTACATAGGAAAATAGCCAACAACCATCTCCAATTCATAGGAGAACTCCACATACCGACACATTCGCTCTGCCAATAAACTCCTGGCTTTACGTTCCTGGAAACAAGGCAAAAATAGAACAACTCTATACTGTAATTACGGCGGATAGTCGCTTCTTTTTAATTCCCGTACGGGAATTACTGCACCCGTAAGCATGAAATCCCCACGAGTTAGCGGTAAATTTGCTTTTAATTTTTCCTGTAATGATCAACGTCCCAGGACGTTTTTCATTAAAAGAATCATCCATTAGGATACACGATCAAGTCTTTGTCCGATCATGTGATTTTTCTCGCTGGTAATCAGTTCCTTATTCAAGAAGCAAGAATCGAGCCCTCAAGCATGATTCAGTACTTCATCTCTTCAAACTTCTATTCGATTTCCGGTTTGCTTCTTTACAGAAATTTTACTTGACCCCATTTCAAATCTTTCGAAATCTGTAAAAGTCTTTTGAAAATCTTGATTGTCCCTCAAAATCCTCTGAAATCCCTAAAAAATCTCACTATTCTTTCGGAATCCCTTCAACATTTCCCTTTCAATTCTTTACAATCTGATACTTGAAATTGTATGATATTTTTAAGATATCAAGAATCAATTCAAAGATAACAAGAATCTATCCAAAACAACCGTTTTTATTTAAAATTATTCCGTATTGTACTAAGTAGATGTAAATTGTTATTTATACGAACCTTTACGAAATTTTTACAAGAGTACAACAGTTATATAAAAATTGTTTATCATCTATCAGACAGATAGGATTAATTATACTTAAAGATATATCTTGTATTGCTCTTTAATTAAGTTTATTCACACAAAACGTGCCTGATTGGGGTCATGTGAGACTACATGCTGTCCGATTGAACTGACCTAGGATAATAAGTCTCAGAAGAATCCCTGCCCATTCAATATATATAAAGCAACATGTGCTTTTTTAAATTAATAAACGAATTTTCATTCGGGAGATAAGGAATTAGTGATAAAGAGGGAATGGTGCGTTTTGTGGACATTTAAGTAATTTTAGGAACTTTTGAAGGATTTTCAGGGGTTTTATACGAAATTTCATTAGATTTTCAGGTATTTTAAGAGATTTCATGAGATTTTAAAGAATTATCAATATTTTTACAATATTATCGGATATTAAGTAATTTCAAAGACCTGCCTGCATTTTTACTTTTATTAAACTTTAATCTTGAATCTTTATCGATCAATTAAAATTCACATGTAATAAAAATCTAGAATCAAGTCTAAAATCTAAAGTGATGCAATTGCGTGTGAATATGCGAATACCTCTTGCTTAGTTCTTTCACGCCTAGGAGTTCCTGCATAAAACATGGATTCACTCCTCTAATTAATTAACTATTCTGATTGCGAATTCGATTTCTGGAACTTTTCTTCCGCCTCAAATGTACGAAAGTGCGAAACAGAAACTTTTTCATGCTGATGAATAAGATAAATTAAATCTTGTCTGCTTTTTTCTGCATGATGAGGCTTTTTTAACAAAAATTTTGTAATTTATGGTGAACAAACGTTCACCGATAGTCGAGAATAAATCAAATCATCAAATAATTTGATGATTTCTTCTTTTCTATCTGGTCGATACATAAACGTCAGAGAAACAGGAAAATGAGTAACGATTAAATCCCAGGAAATATTCAACAATACTATAATTTTAAAAAATTGCATGCAACACGTCTTCAAAACGAATTTCTTCTTCACCATCTTCTTGCATCTGTGTGTACTCAGCATCTCTTCCATGTACCATTCGATCTACACAGATATCTACAAAATCATACAAATTCTGTACAATGCATACAAATCATACAAATCTTGCACTTATATGTATATAGATATATAATTATATATAGATCTATATTCTATATAAATATAGATATATACATAATATATATATATATATACAAAAAGATAGTGGCACGTGTGCCGTTTCGTGGGAACAAAGTCCAGACATAACGGTGTCACGAGTCACGAGTCGCGTTACCAATGTGCCCTACAGTGGTCAAGAGTCTGAGTCTGAGTCTGAGTCTGGCCAAGAGAACCCAATCAAGCATCCAGGGTACCAGGCCATCTTCCCAGAGGCAGAGGCGGGCAAAGGTTACAGACCCAAGGGCTTTAGTTCGAGACTTCGACTAGATCGAGTAGTCGAAGTCGTAACTCTCTGCATGGTCCTTCTTCGGTCGTTCGTTCCGGATCTCATGTTCTGGTGGTCAAATGACCGAGAGATGCAAAGAGAAAGAGAGCCACAAACCTACAAGAGATGCCTTTGTTCATAGAATTTTATTTCCCTCCAATTGCCTCCGAACATCCCACATTGTTCCACTGTTCGAATATATGCTATGCAAGAGTAAAGGGGTCGGCCTCTTTATGTTGCTCTCTTACAACTTAGACTGTAAATCCATAATCCTTTTTCAGATCAACATTTTTTTCATTTTTTTATTTTATGTTTTTCATTTTTTCATTTTATGTTTTTAATTCATTAATTAATTCATTAATTAATTCATTAATTTTAATTCAAGAGAAAACTGGACTGAAACACGACTGATTAATCGATACTGGCTGTCCCACCCACACGGCTCTTACTACTTGGATTTAAAGCCCATACTGCATTTATTCCCTCGAATTCTAAATCCGCAATTACTTTTATTTTAACATTTTATACGTCCCCGTAAAAAAATATTTTTATCACCTCTGGTTATTTTTTATTTTTATATATTCTGTTAAAAGAGGATAAAGTTTCCTGATAATTACTAACATAAAATGTAAATAGGACAAGAATGTACTAAAATAATTTTAATCTCATTAAGAATTTCATTTTTTTTTTTTTAAATTATTTTTTTACACTTCTTTTAGTATGATCTTTTAGTAGATGATCATGATAAATGATGCGTAGTTTATAGAGTGAAATTTCCAGATAGTAACAAAATGTATGACAAATTTCCCCCACGAGGACTTGATAACGGTAATATAACCGTTTTGAACATACGATTTAACTCGTCCTTGACTCTAAAAATTCTTGACTAAAAATTCTAGTATCAAATATAAATCTCTTGATAGTTTTAATTCAATGATGAAAATAAAGGTATTTTTTCTTCCATTATTTAGAATAGTGGAAAATTCTTCAATATACTTTAAAAATTGAAAGCATTTACACTTTGATGCGTTGAAAATCGAAAGGAGACAAATGGAAACGCATTCCAACTTTCCAGGTTGAAACAATTTCAACTTAAGAGTTTGAAGGAGGTACTTTTTCTGGGAATCTTTTCTTTACCACCTTTCGCATCTAATGCAATTCATTAGTATAATAAATCTCACGAAATATCGTGAAGTTAATTATTTGATATTACGTCCTTCATGCATGTATAAAATCTAGGGCGTGAAGAATATGTTTCGGGCATTAACTTCGAAGAGATGCGACTGGTCCAACGAGTTCTTCAACCAGAAATGTGGATTCTGGGTTAAGCACATACAAAAAATATATATTATACACAATACATCTCCGTACATTGTACGTTCGAGCAAAATTTATAAATCCTCTCGTCGCTAAATCGCTGCGAATGTATACATATATATAGTGTGTTTAGTATGCCCCCAAAGTAATGTCACTTGGCCCATTTTAAAGTGGCCTTTGCAACGCCTCTTGTGACTTCAAATTATGCTCTTAGCATAGTAACGGAGATCGTCTAGACGCGATATTCCAGCGCGCGTGTCTTATCACCTGAGAACTATATATGACATGAAGTAGTGCCGAGGGTGTAAGAAGGTACTCAATATGTGGAAAAAGAGATTACATTGAAATGAAAGAAAGCTGATCGAATTTTATTAGAAGAATACATGTATTACTCTCTGTTTTCTTATTTCAAGTATAAAATTGTTTGCAAGTCTATGCAAGAAGAGTATCTGAGGAAGAATATCTCCCGAGCGATTTTAAACGAATTACCGTTGCTACAATTACGATTACCGCATTGTTATAAATCCGAGCGAACAGAATTACAGCATATTGTGTACACTTTTTCCCGGATATATCGTTACTCGGATATTATGCGTCTGAGAGAGTAACCATGCGTGGGAGAGTCAACACTTATAGTTCTCAAGTTCATTAGCTACCTATCTGTATAAGCACAAGTGCTATAAGATTCGAAATAACAGTTCGTAGCTTATCTCAAAAATCTACTCTCCCAGGTTAATCTCTTAATTAGCAACTTGATTGCACTTCATCTTCTTCTTCATATTTTTTCAAATTCTCTGCAATTCATGAAAGAAGATTATTTTGAATCTAAAAAAATAGATATACGAGGGGTGACGACTTGTGAATCAGGTGTTCGCTTTTGAAATATTTGAAGTCACCTAATCATTAAAAATATCCTATAAAATGACTTAAAGTCTTTGAAATCCTATAGGAAGGAATTCAACTCAGAATATATATGATAAAATAGAAACCATAATCCTTCTAAAATTAAGTATTAAGTATTATCTAGAACGATGGTCCTCCGCCCATCCGAGTATAACCCAATTAAGCATTGCTTAACTTCTGTGATCGAATGGGAAGCCTTTAACAATTCCATATGTCCAAGCGGACAATTCCTTTTGAATTTATATCGAAATCCTTCAGAATCTTTCAAACTCTGCAGTCTTTTTGAAATGATTAAAAATCCATTACTTCTTTAAAACCACTGAAAATCCACAAAGAACTTAAAAATCGCTGAAAATCCTTTCGAATTCTTATGGAAATGTCATAAAATTGAAAATCACTCAAAGTCCTTTAAAATCAACTAAAATCACTGAAAATAATTTAAAATCACTTCACGTGAATTTGAATAACTTCAAATGATTTTAATTCCGTGAAAACTCCCAGTCAGTGAATTAATTTCATTCACTCATTGAGCTTTCTCAACTTGTTGACATTCACCAAATTTTTATTCTTTCAATGCAACATAAAAGTTTTATCTTGCTAATTAATGAATCATTTCCCAGCTATTGTTTTGATCCAGAGATTTTTGCAATAATCCGCTAAGAATAATGTGTGAAACTTCAATTTATGAATATTTCGATGACTCTTGACAAGTACATCGCTTTTAATTGCAGCATTCGATCGATATCAATAAATTATTTTCAGAATCGATTGCGTTCAGCGAGTATAACTGCTACTGAAGTCAGAAGAGCTGTAATTGCTAAAATAATCATTCAGTAGCTTTCCAGAATAAATATTACACTGATTTTCAATGTAAAAGGAGATTCTTTTCCAGAATAACACAATTCTATCAATTTTTCATAAATTTTCTTCATCTAAAAATCTTTCATTTAAATTTTGACATTAAAATACTAAATTTTATTATATTATAGTTTTTATACCTTAGTAGAGAAATATTTCCATAAAATGTCCTTATTTATAGGAATTATCCTTGGGAATTATTAAATCATTCATATTTTTACTTATAGAAATGTGTTTTTTTTACAAATACAAGGTTTTTAGTTCAAGTACAAGGTTTTTAATAAAAGAACAAAATTTTTATTAAAAATTTGATCCTACCTGGTTGACGAAGGATCCGTTTTGCGAAGACAAAACTCACAGCACAGTCACTAAGAAAACTCTTCGGACAACCAGCACTTGACCCGTTGTTTAATCGTTTATTATGAACATGTTTATCAGTCTCAAAAAAGTTGAAGGTGACACACAGAGGAGTATGTAGTGTGCAGTTCAGCTCACGCGTTCGTACTGAGCGCCTCTCAGGGAACGGATGTCTTTTATAAGCTCTATCCAACAACCATATTATTACCATTGCCCATCTCTTCATTTTTTTGTTTTACAGTTTCTGTTATCGCTCATCCAATAAGAGTCGCAGCTCCTTCTCTTTCAGTTCAATTCCAATCATTTAACTTCAGTTTCCAACTTTCCGTGTGAAAAAATATTGAAATCAATGAAGGGGGTGGAAAAGGATACAATCGAAAAAGAACAATCAATAGAAAACAATAAAAGAATATAAATGAAAGTTTAAGGAATGGAATTTTTGTTAAATATTTCGGAAGTTTTTTATTTTTCGGGATGGAAATAAATACTTTATTATAAAAACTGAATTACACGAAAATATACAGTTTACTGTATTTTTATCTATCTTGCTGGATTGTAAGAAATAAAAAAATATGTTCTTTTGCATTTAAGAGTAGTAATATCTGCGCCAAAGAAGTTACGAGTTTCAACAAGAAGCGGCACCGTAAAAGGGTTCGAGGTTGAGGTTCTGGCAATTTTAATGCGCTTTTAATATGCTAATTTCAATAAAAAAGTCCCTTTCACCTTAAAGAATTTTCCCTTTAATTTTTGAAGCTCCTGAAAAGAGTTTTTTAATGTATTCATATTTCTGATATTTTTCTGAAAGATTATTCGGTATAATATATAATAATAATAATAATAATAATGATAAAAACCTATCTTTTTTCAGAGTTCATGATCCTGAAATAGATTATGTATTTTACCGTTGAATTTAAATGATGTAATCTCGCAGTCATGGAAATCTGCTTACAAAACAGTCAATCTATGAGATATGCACTCGACCGTAAATTGTAAGGTACTCCGAAGAATCGAGTATCAATGACACGGTCAATAAAATCGAATATCGAAGATCCACAATTCCCAGACTAACTCCTGGCGGAAAACCACGTTTCCTGCATCTGTCAATGAGATCCGCGGTCTATGCCAACAAAGAATCATCTCGAGATATGACTACTGTAAACGAGATTTACAACCAAGACCAATGAATGCAACAATCTCATGAAAAACAATTTTATACTCGTACATTTATGAGCAACTACTTTTTATAAACATTCAAATAAAACAATTACTTTCAGTGCTCAAAATATATAAAGAAAGGAATTTTCTTTATTTAAAATTAAAAGGAAAGTTATAACTGATTTTGCAATTCTTGTATGAATTTTAAAATGGTCATAAAATTCTGATAGGTTTCCATGAATTATAATTCTTTAGCTCTTCTTTTCCTTCTTATTTCAGAATATATTCAAGGGTTTAGAAATTTTTCCCATGTCTAAAATGGGACTGAAGTTTCAGATGACGAATTTTTTTTAAAAAAAAGCCAATCACTCTGTTAATCTTAATTACCGGATTTTGGTTGATTAAAATTTAGAGAGCGGTTTTGGAACAAAAATTTATGTGAGATATTAGGGACATTTCGTTATATCACTGTTTTTTTAGAGAGGAATATTTTAAAAGGATTTTATATGTTTTGAAATTTTGAGGAATTAATTAATTATTAAAAAATTTCGAATGCTTTCGTGAAATTTCGAGGAATTTTAAGAGAACTCAAGAGATTTTCATGATTTTTCAAAGATTTTGTGGAATTTCATGAGATTTTTAATCGTGTGGCGAATGTTCCACTTTTATATTTTTTATGGAAGAATTATTTTTGTTAAAAAATTATTTCTTGCAGTTGGTTTTCAGTTTTTATATTTTTTCACTCTAAAATGGCATCAGTCATTAAAAAAAAAAGATTTTTATACCTTGGTTTCCATTTTTGGACATTATAAACAAAAGAAATCGAAAAAAATCACAAATCGTCAAAATAGACGTCTAAAACTTCCAATTTCTTTAGGTAATATTTTTCTTCAAATAACGATCTTTAAAATCTCGAACTATTTTTTCGTCGAAATTCATTTTTTTTAAGTAAACTCTGCTTCTCTTCGACGGACTGATTCTCTAACGTAACCAAAATGCATTGAATATTTCTTAAACTGTCAATATTCCTACCGATTACCTACTTTCTTCCTCAGACTTTACATTATTTATTTTTGTGCAGTTAATGAATTATACATAAGTTCTGACCTATTTCAAAATAGAAATTATATTCCTTGGTCAGTCTGTGACAATCAACATTCATTTAAAATAGTAACAAGGTTGAAAATAGATTCGTTGCATTTTTATTGAAAATAGGAGCAATCTCCAGTCTTGAAAATATGCGAGGCGAAAGAAAAGTGAGTCTATGGGAAGGAATTCAACTCAGAATATATATGATGAAATAGAAATCGCAATAATTAAAAATTAAGTATTAACCCTTATCATTCCTTATAATTTCAAATTGATACTATTTTCAACTTTACCGCACAATTCTATTTTAATACTTAAAGAAAGTCGCGCTAATTTTTACACAAAAATATTTAGATCATCATAAAAAAATTCTTCAAACTTCTATCTGTAATTAATATTAAATTTACCCTGGAATATAGATATTATACCAAAATTTTAATATAATACGCATACTTGTTAATACAATATGTTAATATAATATATTTTATCTAGAACGATGGTCCTCCTATCCTAGTACAACCCAATTAAGCATTGCTTAACTTCTGTGATCGAATGGGAAGCCTTTAACAATTCCATATGTCCAAGCGAACAATTTCTTTTGAATTTATATCAAAATCCTTCAGAATCTTTCCAACTTCTCGAAATGCATAAAAATCTTTTAAAATGATTCAAAATCCCAAAATTTGCAAGTCGTTTTGAAGAATTCTTATAATTTTTTGCAGGAGAGGATGTCGGAAGTAATAAAAATAATTAACGTGGAAAATGCGCTAGAAGACTTTCGACGACTGTCTGCAGAGGATTCAGCAAGTATTCGAATTCCATGGGAAAAATCGAGCGATATGAAATTCGTCGGGAGTGTGACGGAAATTAATAAAGAGGCGCATTTCATTACTGGCAGCAAGTACACTGGCACATGGGATGCAACTGGCATGGCAGGGGTTGGCAGATACACCATGCCTCACGGTCAGTGTCACTGATTTTTATTACGTGAGTCACGTCACGTTCTACACGTCACGTCGTAACACGTCACATAGTCTGCCGTGTACAATTGCGATCGACTGTCGATTATAAAAGTGGCACGCCTTACGTCCATTCTAAAAAGTTTCATTGAACTTTTCGGTACTCCACTTTTATCACGAGGAGAATCGTCACATGCATTTTTTTCAATGAACTGGTAACCTCCTTCACAAAAAGCAACAGTTCCCGGCTACAATTAACTCACAATTAATTTATTACTCGATAAAATTAACTCCATTGATTTTAATTAATTTCCATTGATAAAAATCTGCTGACTTGAATCTTACTAGCGAAGAGCTGCAAAGAAAAAGAAAAAAATTCAGTCTGGGTCAGGATTCGAACCCCGGCCGCCGGGTCATCAATTTTCTTCGATTTTAAATAAAAAAAGCAATTTTGTTGATTTAATTGAAGAGATTTTTATGGATTTTTATGGATCAGTAAGAACCAATTTAAAGAGTGTAATAAACATTAGGTTGAAGTTTCAGATGTCCAGTTTGATGATTTTTTATTTTTAAATCTAAAAGAATTTCAAAGGATTTTAAGAAATTTATAGTGATTTTAGGGAGTTTCAAAGGATGCTAAGAGATTTTGATTGATTTCGGGGATTTAAAGGGATTTTTAAAAAAGTTGAAAGGGATATAAAAAGATTTTTTTAGAGGTTTCACAAGATTTTAAGAACTTTAACTGATTTTCACAAATTTAAAGGAATTGGAAGAGATTCCAAGATATTTCAAGAGATTTTAATGAAATGCCAGGTATTTTAATATATTTTAAACGATTTTAAGGGATTAAGGGATTTTAAAGGATTTCATTTGATTTCATTAGAGTTAATTCCTTGAAATTTCTCAAAATCACTTAAAAACTTTTGAAATCTTTTGAGAATTAGTAAACACTCTTGAATTCTTTAGAAATTCATTGAAATTCTTGATAATTACTTGAAATCTCTTAAAATCCGTTCAAATTTCTTAAAGTCACTTGTACCTGATGAAATCCTTTAAGATGTCTTGAGAAATTGTGAAATCTATAGAAATATCTGGAAAATCCTTTTCATAAACTTAAAATACTTTGAAGTTCCTTAAAGTTCCTTAAAGTTCTTTTAAATATTTTAAAATCCCGAACAACGTCGATTAAATTTCTGCTAGTCTATAAATAAAAAAAAATGTTTTGGAATTTATTAAAATATCTTTAAATCTGTTCAACTTTCTTCAAGTCCCTATCCTTTAATTCTTTCAAAAATCTTTAAAAATTGCTTGAACTCTCTTGAAATCCCTAAAATTACTTAGAATATCCTAAGGTCTCTACGAAATCACCTAAATGTCTTGAAATCTCTTTAAAATTCTTAAAATCCCCTAAATTCATTTGAAATTCATTGAAAATCCTTAAAATCACTTAAAATGTATTTAAACATCTTGAAATCATTTCAAATTATTCTAAATGAATTGAAATCGTTTAAAATATTTCGAAATCGATTCTCTCTAAAATTGAATCAGTCAAATTCCACTGATTTTCAGGGACTCTTTTCCCACGATTTTAATCAGTGAAAATTCACTGAGAATCAATCAAAACTCACTGAAATTTTCAGTAATCGTCACTAAACTACTAAAAATTTCAGTGACTTTTCACTGATTTCCAGTAGATTATTCACTAATTAAAATCATGAGAAAAGAGTCACTGATTCAAGTTTAGAGAGTTGAAATTTTTTTTTTTGCAAAAATATTTCTGTTGAAATAAACAAATTACTATATAAAACAATTTTTCTCAGTGAGAATTTTTAAAAAAGACAAACATTCTTCTAAGCAGACGTCTGAAACTTCAGCCAAACGTAATAAACTAAAATATGTGGAAAATAAAATTCAGATGCAGCGGTTTTCTGGAATGGAATCTTTTCATTTAGCATTCAAGGAACGAATAAAAATCTGTAAGGGATTGAGAAACAAAATGCTCGTCCATTAGGAAAGATTATTCAGTCATTAATTAGCCTACTAGCGACGAGAATAAGGAGACCATGTACGTTCGTAAATAAATGCACGAAGCTTGCATTTTGCATGCACCTCCACTAACTACTCGTGTTATGTATACCATACTTCGTACATGTTTTAATAATGAAGCGCATTCTATAAAGTGGCGTCTACTTCAAAGTATACTAAAGTATGCTCTCCTAGACTCGAGAAAAAAGTTATAATGACCAACAAAAATATAATGAATTCGTTTTTTATGTTTAAAATTGGACAAATGCAATTTACGAGCGTTCATATATTTATTTATTTATTTATTTATTTATTTATTTGGACTAAAAGTTTTTTTTGTCTGGAAAGACGATTGAAATTCTTTGAAAAAGCTTCCTGAAAATTTGGATTGCTAAACGGGACGTGTTTTGTGACTCAAATTCCAAACTACATGTAGCTTCGTCCTCAGCATCGAAATGAATTCTTGTCTCGAATATCGATCGCCTTTCTTATGGGGGATTTTAATTATTTATGTTTTGTCAGAAGGTCATGAGAACCAAATAGTTACTGTATATTTTATTTTGTTTCTGTTCTATTTCACATGTTCTGTAATAAAACAATTGGATAAAATGGATAAAATGATAATTTTTTTGAAAATCTTAAAATATCATCAGGTGTAACTTTCGAGGGTGAATTTCGCGACGGCGTTTTTCATGGTCGCGGAACATTGGAATGGCCGCAAAAGCAACGGATCGACGGAGTCTGGCTTCGCGGTAAATTGCAGGAAAAACGTTACACGTTCAGCGATGGATTGGTCTTCCAAGAAAAGGACTGGGATTATTGTCGGTTCCCCGACCGACGGTCAGTGACTTAGAAATATTATAAAGCTATCAAATCTTCCATTATCAACTACAAAAAAAAAAAAAACTAGAATTTTGTATAAAAAATTGCAATATGGGGTTGAAATCTCAGAAATTTAGTCTGACGATTTTTTTATATTTATTGGATGGAATACAAATGTATAAAAAGTTTCCAATGTTCCATAAACACAAAAGTTGAAAATATTCGCATGGATCCAAAAAAATGTTAAATATTGCAGAAATCAATTTATTTGCAAAAAAATGTCTAATGGATCATCCATCTTATAAAGATAAGTAAATTCGAAAGTTAGGGGAAAATGCTTTCGCTAGTGGTGACCCTTGATTGCAAAAATTACAGAAATTTCTCTAACTCACGACGACATAACATGAACATCAAAGCAACTCTCTTTCACCCCGTGAGTTATACGGGATTGTCATTAAAATATAATCAATTATAGCTGAAACAACGACTTTTAGATTCCACTGAATAACTTGTTTGTTATTTATCACTCTAGATTTTTTTAGAGTAATAATAATAATAATAATTTAATATATATTAATTAGATTTGCTCAGTGTATAAAAGAAGGATTAAATCCTGCTGGAAGGACTTTAGAAACTGCTAGGCAACCAACTCCAGTGTTACCACCTTCGTGTTATGATACTGGTGATGGAATCTTCAATCCAAATACATTGAGTGTCTCATCCTATAAAATACCCCACAAAGTAGGAAAAAAGTCCCATTCAGTGTTTTTTTTTTTCATTTTAAATAATATTTTTATTTATCTAAAAGGTAAAGTAATTATAAAAATAATAAAATAAAAATAATAAAATAAAAATAATAAAATAAAAATAATAAAATAAAAAAATAATAAAATTGAATAATTTTTGCTAATTAATAATAAAATAGGTGATAAGAAGCACGAAAAAAGAAGAGGTCAAGTGGATAATGGAAAATTGTCGTAAAGATTCAATTGCACCTGTTGGATACCAACCCTTGTTAAATGAAAATTGGTCAACTGATCCACCAAATCTTCCCTACTGCTTGCCAATGTCTAGCGATTCTCCCCAATCTTGGTGGAAAAGGTCTATTTTTAATTTTAATTTTCTTGTAGAATTGCTCATTATGGAAAGTTTGATAAAAAATGTAAATACCTTCCTTATAAACGCTTTAAAAATCAGATTAACCACCTTTGAAAGAGATGTGGAAGTAAAGGTAGATAATGAGAAACCTGTTCTCGGAGGGGAAGATATCAGGTGAGAAACCTTTCATGAATGTGGTTCTCCTTTTTGTTTGACTTATTTCATCGTTTTAAAGATAGATTTAACACTAGCACTAAATCAGTTTTCTAAAATCTTTTACTCTCACTTTTCTGCATTCATTTAATCAACAATAATTAGCCCCACTTCTCAGTTCAACAAGAAACAGATAAATGTATAGTTTTAATATAAATATAATTTCTTATTACAATGCAAAAAAAATTATTTCAAATTTTTAGCGACGATCTATGTAATTGTGATGAATTCGGTTCTTCAGAAGAATCTTTTTATTCAACTTCATCTGAAGATCATTGTGTTTGTTTGAAAGACAAAAAATACAATACTGATATTCAAGAAGAAGAATATGCAGCTTTGTGAGTTATTTAGTTTATTTAATTTAAAATAATAAATCTACTTCAATTTTTAAACTAGAGTTTTGTAAAATTTATAAAAATTTTTGTAACATTTTTAAAACAGTCGAGAAATTGTTTGCGATCAACTGGACAAATACGACAATTTAGATCTAACAAATACAGTTTGTATACCACCTCAGAGTCGAAAAGCTTCATTTGCGGATTTGATAGAAATTAAATCTCAAAAATCATGGGAAGACGATTTTTCTGATGAAAAAATTGAAGATAATGTATCAGACTTAAGTGTTGAGAAAAAAAAGAGGGAAATTGAGAAGTTATTTGATGAGGCAGCAATAAAAGATTCAAGTCTAGCTGAAAATAAACTAGACATGGAAGATGACGAGAGAATGAAAGAAGAAGAAATAGAGGAAGCTGAGGAAGAACTTGAGATAATGATGAAGTCGAGGGATGAGGAGATATTACGATTCTCAAGTAAACAGGAAATGGATAGAAAAAATAGAATAGAAGGTAGCACAGATAACCAAGAAGGTATTTTTATATTCTGAAATTTTTTAAAAGTATATGTTCATTTTTTATGGTTTTTTATTTTTACAATTAGGAGAAGAATTGAAGAAACAAGAGGATTTAGAAAAAAGAAAGGAAGGCAGTGGATTAGATGCGACTGAAGCAATT
This sequence comes from Synergus umbraculus, assembly GCA_900474325.1. Lineage (NCBI taxonomy): Eukaryota > Metazoa > Arthropoda > Insecta > Hymenoptera > Cynipidae > Synergus > Synergus umbraculus. The sequence continues at coordinate 44,499 of UCOK01006013.1, read as the reverse complement.
GAAGATAAAGATGTTGATACAAAAGGTGGAAGAGATAAGTTGGAAAGTAAAATGGATCATTTAGAAGAATTTAAAGAAAGTGAAGATATGGATGCAAATGAAGAAATTGGAGAGGCTGGAAAAAATCAATTACAAATTGACTTAGAGAAGCAAAAATTGAAGGATTCAAGAGACAAATTGAAGTGGGAAACTGATAATTTGGAAAGATTAGCAGAAAGTGAAGATACAGATGCTACTAACAAAATTGAAGAAAAAGAAGATAAAATTGAAGATAAAACGGAAGTTGGTTTCCTGGGAAAAGAGGTGTTAAAAGATTTGAAGGATAAAGAAGATAAAACTGAGTATATAGAGGAATTTAAAGAAAGTGAAGATATGGATGCAACTGAAGAAATTGGAAAGGCTGGAAAAGATAAATTAAAAATTGACTTAGAGAAACAAAAATTGAACGATTCAAGAGACGAGAAATTGAAATCGGAAACTGATAATTTGGAAAAATTAGCAGAAAGTGAAGATATAGGTGGAACTAAGAAAATTGAAGAAGAAGAATTGAAAGATGCCTTTTCTGAAAATTTACAAAAAAGAGATAGAAAAAATACAACAAAAACTGAAAATTTGGAGGCAGTTCAAGAATTAATAAATTCAACTGAAGAAGCTAGAGAAGATAAATCTAAAGCTTCTTTGCCAGAAGAAGAAAAACTAAAAAGTCAAAAAGGTAAAGAAGATCAAGCAGAAGCTGGTAATTTGAAAGAATTTAAAAAAACTGAAGATGGAGATCTAACTGAAGAAGCGAAACAAGATAAATTAAGATTATCAGATTCATCAGTAAAACGAAAACTCAAAAATTTAATCAGTGAAAAATCTTCAACAGATGAATTAAAATCTTCTGAAGAAGAAAAGGATAAAATTAAAAATAAATTAATGACGCATGATTTGTTGAAAGGAAAATCAAATTCTCAGAAACTTTTGCAAATAAGATCAAGTCCTCAATTGCAAGATAAAAAACATAAATCGGAGAAGGTATAAAAATAATGATCGTTTTTCTATAGAATAGAATTTAAATATAATTAATTAATAATTATATATTTATTATTTTTTAAAGGAAGGAGTTTTTCGATTTTCTACGACTTTTGATGCACCAAGATCGAAACTTGAATTCGTCAGAAAACCTTGTCGTCCTAAAATTTGTTCAAAAGATGCCCCGAAAGGATGTGATCAAGTTTCTGAAAAGGATCCAACTCCTTCTTGCAAATCAAGAAGAGCCATTGAAATGGTACACTTGCGAGTTTCAAATAAACGATGCCACGAATAAATTGTAATTATTTCAACTTTAATGAGATTCTACTTACACCACATATAGAGAATAAATTATAAATTATAATTTATAAATTAATAAAGTATGATTTATCTATTTAAAGAAACTTATTGTAAAATAATTTCTCCACCGAAAAAATAAAATAAATTTTAAAAGATTTTCTCGAATCGTTCTATTTTTTCTGCTTTTTTTAAAAGAGGAAAAACAAAAGAATGCTAATTGGTAATACGGATCTGTTATAGCCTTCACGCGTAAACAGGCTTCATTTTTTTTCATCGTTCATTCCAAAGGAGAAGGTTTAAGGAAATAGAGGCCGGATCCTTTGAATCTTCACTTTTCGACTAGTTTTTACTCGAATTATCAAATATGGTAAGTGTACTCGAAAAATAAATTAGTCTTCAACATTATTTCATTCCCTATCTTTGAAAATTTAAATATCAATTTGATTAATTACGATATTCATTTTTTTAGCTAACACTATATTTGATATCTTTTAATCTGTTAATATATATTTTAAATAAACTATTTTAATATAAATATAAAAGTAATCCAATATAAACTTCTTGTAACTAATGAAATATATGAACCTAAATGACATTTTATAATTGAATATAATTTGTAGATTGTCAACTCTTTTTGGTAATTCTCTTATCTTTCGCACCAAACTTCTAATTTTTACTTTTTTTAAAGAAATAATTAATAAAATTTTAAAATAATTTATAGCGCGAGTGCCTATCAGTGCATGTGGGTCAGGGTGGCGTTCAAATTGGAAATGCCTGTTGGGAATTGTATTGTCTGGAACATGGAATCCAACCTGATGGACAGATGCCCTCTGATAAAACCGTGGGTGGCGGCGATGACAGTTTCAATACCTTTTTCAGCGAAACGGGAGCCGGAAAACATGTGCCAAGGGCAGTTTTCATGGACTTAGAACCAACAGTAGTCGGTTAGTACCTAGAAAATAAAATAAAAATTTTCTTGATTAATTTTGAAAAAAAAACTAAATATAATAAATAATATAGAAAGCAAAGAAGGAAATTCAAAAAACAAATTAAAATCAAATAAAATAGAATTACAGAACTTCCATGATTGTATAATAATAACAGAATAATAAAATTACAGTTATCCTGTACCAATTCTAATTTCAGGTAATTGGTGTAGCTTCTTTTTCACAAAATAGACTCTGCTGGTAAATTTACTTTTCGGATCTTCACTTCCTGTTTAAACATCTAATTTCACGCAACTACGAGCCAGACTCTGACCTATTCGATTCAGTCAATTTTTTATTGCTTCTTAACTAAAAAAATAGATTAACAAGTCATATGATTGAATTTCAAGAGATTTTCAATAATTTAAAAAAAGATTTTGTAGAATTTTATGGAATTTTCAAATTTTCAACAATTTTCAATAGTATTTTTACTGAAAACCTGATAATATATAATATAATAATATAATAATATAATAAATAAGAAAGAAGTTTCTTTTCTAAAAACGAATTTCAAGATGAAAAATTATGATTCCAGATGAAGTAAGGACAGGAACCTATAGACAATTGTTCCACCCAGAACAGTTGATCACTGGAAAGGAAGACGCAGCGAACAATTACGCCCGGGGTCACTACACAGTTGGCAAGGAAATCGTGGATTTGGTTCTAGACCGAATCCGAAAATTAGCAGACCAATGCACGGGACTTCAAGGTTTTTTAATTTTCCATGCTTTCGGTGGTGGTACTGGTTCCGGATTCACGAGCCTCTTGATGGAACGCCTCTCAGTCGACTATGGTAAAAAATCCAAGCTAGAGTTTGCCATCTACCCATCACCACAAATCTGCACTGCAATTGTCGAACCCTACAACTCCCTCCTGACGACCCATACGACCTTGGAACACTCGGATGCTGCCTTCATGGTAGACAATGAAGCTATTTACGACATCTGCAGACGTAACTTGGATATTGAGAGGCCAACCTACACCAATCTTAATAGATTGATAGGCCAAATTGTGTCTTCGATAACAGCTTCCTTGAGGTTTGATGGAGCCTTGAATGTGGATCTCACAGAATTCCAAACCAACTTGGTACCGTATCCTAGGATCCACTTCCCACTGGCTACATACGCTCCAGTTATTTCAGCTGAAAAGGCTTATCATGAACAACTGACTGTGGCTGAACTTACCAACGCTTGTTTTGAACCAGCTAATCAGATGGTCAAGTGTGATCCTCGTCGTGGAAAGTACATGGCTTGTTGCATGTTGTACCGAGGGGATGTTGTACCCAAGGATGTAAATGCCTCTATTGCGACGATCAAGACCAAACGCACTATTCAGTTTGTTGATTGGTGTCCTACAGGCTTCAAGGTACTTGAACTCTTCCTGTCTATAAAGATAAATTCCTTCTGCAAAAAAAAGAAGTGTTAGGAATAAATTTCAATCTGAAACTATCACCAGGTGTATATTTTTAAAATGAATTATTTATTTTTTGTTCCAGGTCGGAATTAATTATCAGCCCCCGACTGTGGTACCAGGTGGTGACCTTGCAAAGGTCCAACGTGCAATATGCATGTTAGCGAATACCACAGCCATCGCCGAAGCCTGGAGCCGTCTGAATCACAAATTTGATGTGATGTACTCGAAACGTGCTTTCGTTCATTGGTATGTTGGTGAAGGTATGGAGGAAGGTGAATTTTCCGAAGCTAGAGAAGATCTCGCGGCTTTGGAAAAGGATTACGAAGAAGTAGGTCTCGACTCGGTCGAAGGTGAAGGCGAAGGAGGAGAAGAATATTAATCTTGCAAATTTTCAATTTCACTTGATCAATTTCAATTCCGAAAACGCTGAACAGTGTGACTTACGGTAATTGAATCGGTTTTGTTAATTAAAAAAATCGTTTCACAACTTCCAACGATTTTACTCTTGGTATTTAGTTCGAGGTTCTGATTCACTTCTTAGGCAGAATTTCAAATTTGGACTGTCTCGAGAATTCAATTTTTGTCCAACTTAGTGCTTAGGATCTGATGTAGAACGGTTACGAATTTTATTAGATGTACTGTGCTGTATCTTTCCAAAAATAAAAATAATTGCAATTTAATTTTTTCATTTATTTCTCATTCATTTTTAGATAATTATTATTATTATTAATTTTTATGTTTATTATACTTTTCGTTATTGGAGAGATTACTTTTATATTCTTATATTTTCAATTCTGGGATATGTCGTACGATGAAATCATAAAGAAGACTCATTTTCATAAAGGGCACCTCGCCTTCATCATTCGTCAAACATGATCTCATAGAGTATCCAACCAATTTTCCATTTAGAATTGCAATACTCTTTCTTTCAATATTACAAGACTTGTCAGATTGAGTGCAAAACAACTGGTATTTTGTCATTTGACTTGAAAGCCACCGATAAGAATTATCCAGCCTTGATTCGCAACTTGCATGATCCATTATTTTTGCTGAAGAAATTGTGGTAAAGTTCTGTAATAAATGAAAAAAGAACTCTTTAATATTTGCAATCATGCCAGTAATTATAATAAAAGGCTTTATATAAATGAAAATTACACTCGGATGGGCAGTTCCGCCTGGAAAAAGAAAATTTTTCGTTAACCGGATGATTTTCACCACTGAGTCTGTTTTCAGGTCGTCGCCTCGCCAATTAATCGCAATTGGCTTTTCAACATCACCAAATATCATAGGACGCTTCAGCTGGAAAATAAATTAATTTATTAATTATTTCTATTTTATGATCATGTGAGTATATTTTTTAATTAAAGCGGGAGTGTAAGTTACCTTGATTAGCGAAAATCTGAACAATAGTAAGAATGAGTCGTCTTCATCACTATAATCATCATCGTCGGTATTCGTTCTATTAGGTACAGTAATAAATTCTATTTCATGATTAAAAGCATTAGAATTAGAACTTAAAATGTCTGCAACTGTCTGAACTGATATATTGAGTGACCTATAAAAAAAGTAATTTCATTTTAAATTCGAACTTGTACAGTTTCAAAAGGAAAGTTTCAATAGCTGTTATATTTTAAATTCATATTTTACATCTGATTTTCGCAAGACGAATAATTAGCATAATTAAACGACAACAATTTTTTGTAGGCGTTGGAAATGACTTACCTATCATTATCAAATAGAATGTAATCGTGGGGGCTAAGTAGCCAAAATCTTGTGAGTATAGGTGTCAACCACACAACTCGATAGCCACTTTCGCCACTTATTATTGTTACAGCCTAGAATTTGAATAATTAATTATTAGTTTTTGTTTATTTATTTACAGTTTATATAACATTATTCAACTTACTAAAGAGGACAACTCTTCTGGGATTATGTGATTTTCTAGGGCGGATCTTTCCTTAAATCTTGGAAGTGCAAAAGCACCAATGGCCAGGATGAATAGAATTATGAGCTTCATTTTCACACACTGAATAGACTTTTGCAACAAAGTTATATTTATATGCAATAATAACGTGATTATTTTGAAAACGGAAAATCTTATCAAATTAGGAAGTACAATTTCCACAAGGGAATGCAGTTATTATCTTAAAAATTGATATTAGAATAGAGAAAATATTTTATTTGGAATAAAGTCGCAGAAATAATAATAATTTTTAATATAAAAATTATAGAAATAGAGAAAAATAATAATACATCAGTAATAAACAAACAGTTTTTTATGTAAACAGTAAACGTTAATGTATATCCATCCACATCTATACATCCTTATTAGATTTATCTCACTTTCAAATATGTATTTATGCAGACATAAAATTCTTAATGTACTTCAGAAAAATTTACTCTATCTTCAAAAGTTTTTCTTCTTAAGTTCTGGCACCTGTTCCATAATCCAATTATAATAATAATTTATATTATTAAATAATATCGGGTATCCTCCACAAGGGATAAGTCCAAACCATGAAAATCCTACTAATTTTCCATTTAAAACTGCAGGACTCCCAAAATCAGGAAGGCAAGGACTATTTACAGCTTCTGTACAAAACATCTTGTTATCCGAAGCTTTAATTTTTTCATCTTCCTCATAATCAGTGTTGTTCTTATAATAAGAATCCAGTCGTGAATTGCATTTTTCGCTACTCATTACTTCCAAAGAAGAAAGTTTTAAAGGTTTCTGTAAATTAAATTTAAATTATTTACAGTGTAGTGTTATAAAATTATAATATCTTAAAATTACGATAAAATCTTGCCTTTTTTTCAGAGGAGCGATCTGAAAAGTAGACGTCGGTGTAGTGAAAAACCTTAACTTTGTCACCAGCTTTTAATTTCTTATTTGGCTCAGCTAAGGAAATTGGTTTTTGCTTATTTCCAAAGTGAATAGGATTCTTCAGCTAAAAGAAATAGAATTGAGGGCCTGGATCGAAAAAGTCACTCAGCGCTCGAGATCGAGTAAAATTTCAGTCCACCGAGACGTTTGGACAATAGTTATACTCGATCTCGAGCGCTGAGTGACTTTTTCGATCCAGGCCCTCAATTAGAAAGTTTCTCCTTTTAAAAATTATGAATAGTACATGCAATATTTTTGTATATATAAAGAATTTTATTCGTACCTTAATAAGTGCTACTTGCGAATAATTTGCGGCCATTTTTCCAGTCGATTCTTGTGAGATAATAAAATCTACTTTATGTTCCTGGCCACTGGAATTCAACACATCTACACCTGTCCAAACTGAAACATTACTTCCCGGGGACCTGTATAAAAATATGTTAAAAACATTGTTAATACATAGTTAATTATAAATAAAATAAAAAATGAAATAAATCCAAAATTTCATACGTTAAGTAACCGTTTATAGAAAGAAGCCAGTATTCCGAAAGTATACTCGCCAAGTACCAAGTTTTTTTTTCATTGTTTTCTAATACTACCGCCTGAAATTTCAGTACTAATTATAATTAAAATTGTATATAGTTTCTCGGATAAATTATATTAATTTTTACAGCACTATTTAACTTACTACAAAGGGCGCAGCTTCTGCTTTTATCGCATTTTCTTTTGAGTTTCCTTTTTCAACTGAAACTCCACCTGCACAAGAATATAATTTTTTTTTCCGATAAAATAATTTTTTTTTTACATTCTCATCAGAGAGAATGTATTATATTTGTTTTGCTTCAAATCAGAAGTAAATTACGAAATGTACCTAGTAATTAATTTAGTGATTAAAAATACTGACTTGAATATTCAAAAAGACCAACAGCGAGGACGAAAAAAATATATCGTAGCTTATTCATGTTCAAAGAGCAACTGTAACTTTTAGAGCGTGCGTCGATATTTATACGTTTTGTTTTTTTTTACTTAGAGTGAAATCGGAAAAGAGAGGAGCTCCCTCATAGAAATTATTTCCATAAATCTGAGAACGATCGCAAAGTGGAAAATTACGCTAAAATTTTATTGTTCATAGAATAATTTTCTTTTCCTCACGAATATATTACAGAAAAGTGTTTCTCAGAATCGAAGATAACATTTCTTTCAATAAAGAGGTAATTTAAAATTCTGAAAACGAAAGAAAAAGTTAGTCAATTTTAGAATATCAAAAAAATTAAATCTCTCTTACCCTCTTTTATTTCGTCAAAAGATAATACATTTAACTATTTCTACGTGAGTATTAAAATTGTATATAAAAGCGTTAGTAAAAATACTTCGAAAGAATTAAATCAATTAAAATGACAATCAAAATCAAACATGATTAAAAACAATTTTTTAAGTAAATTAATCAAAAAAAAAAACTATTTCAAATGTAGTTCCTTCTTTTCGAATACAGTCGAGGAAACGTCAGATTTTTGAGTCACATTAAAAACCACCGACACCTTCTTTGGTATGCATTCTGTAGTCTTGCAAGCTACGATATCTAAATTAATCAAAATCTGGTTTTTTCCCTCTCCTTTTGGAATCTTCACAGTCGAAGGAGTCTTAATATCGCTGGTTAAAGTCGATGCATTCCAGGAAGAAGGTAAAGTCAAAGTCCATCTCTGAGGCGCCTCGGAGTTTAATTTCAAATCAGATTCGAAAATCGGTATAAGTGAGATACTCAATTCTCCTCCGTCTGTACTGATTGATGTATCGAAGTCGAATTTGTAATCTGTTTTGCTCTTCTCCTCTGGCAAAACAATAGATATCTGAGAAAGAATGAGATAGTTATTCTATTTGTAGAGAAAATTAATTTTTATCTGCTCATCAAATATCAATCGACGTTGCAAATTCTTTAGGAATGTTTAAATAAACCTTCCAGTTCTTTCCATGAACTTACCTCGTGTATTTTCTGAGTTTCGATATCAACAGCTTTAATCGAATGATTGTTGGTATCAGCAATGTAAAGTGTTTCATTCTTAGGACTCAATGCTAATCCACTCGGTTCGTTGAACTGTAAACAAATAAACATTGTAAAATCAATTCTAGAAATCCTAGAAATAGAGTTAAAAATGTATCTTTAAATACCTTATGATCGCTGGTGGGATTTCCTCCACCATATAAAGTTGTACAATTTCCAGCAGGATCCACTTTTTTGATTTTGTGATTATAAGTATCAGCTATGTAGACCAATTTTCTAGAAGAATCCCAAACAACCCCTAGTGGATGTTGAAGTTTTGCTGAATACTGAACTCCATCGACGTCTCCGAAACAATGTAAATTCTATTTATCGAGAAATAATTTCTTAAGTTACAATAATAAATTATTGCTTATATTTAATTTTAATATTAGACAAAATACCGATGGATTTTTATCAGCTCCACAAACTGCAGAGACTTTTCCATCCTCGAGATGAACTCTTCTAATCGTACTGCTTTCACTATCAGCAAAAAAAACTGACTTCAGTTCTTGGGAAACAGCAAGACCTGAAGGTTGAGCCAAATTTGCTGCATGAGGATATGCATTGTTTCTATTTTCTTCTTTTCCACTTCCAACAATCGCTGCACAAGTTCCAGCTTTGTACTGCCTATTTAAAAATGATTGTTTGTCAAGATTTCATTTTAGAGTTGCCAATGAAATATAAAATTACATACTTTTTTTTCCACCAAGTGGTCTCTTCCAAAAAGAGAGCCCAGATTTGATGAATACCAGCAATCGCAATCAAAAGAACAGGAATGCTACGTTCATCCTGAATATGATTATAAATTGCTACATCCCAGGGTGAAGAAAGGGCTTGATCTTTTCCAAGTTTTCCACCAGAGTAATCATGTCCTTGAACTCCAGTTCCTGCCACAGTCGTCACGATTTTTTCCTCCAAATCTATCTACAAATTTGAAAATTTTTATTTTCAAGAATATACAATAATTTACAATTTTTTAAAAAGAAATTGCCAAATTACCTTTCGAATGGCATGATTTTCATTGTCAGCTACAAAGATCCAATTTCCAAGGACACATACACCCTGAGGTGCATTAAACCTCGCATTTTCAAAACTTCCGTCTCGAAAAGCTGGTGCGTATCCTCCAATTACGGTTTCTACTTTTCCAATTTTATCCATAATTAAAATTCTGTTATTTCCCGTATCAGAAACAACCAGTTTTTCCTCATCCTGGACTTCTAATACCTGAATTTTTCCAGGGAATAATAAAGTTCCTCTAGAAGCTGGTAAAAGATGCTGAACAGATTTCAGAGGGAGGGGATGATTCGATATTTGATCTAAAGATTTAAAATAATTAAGGGCTACTTTAACGTAAAGGAATAAAGAGTTTCGATGACCTTCTCCAACAAGGACGAATAAAGGCTGTGACTTTGGACCTGTAATTTTCATTGTTGAAACATTAAATATTACTTTTTGCAAAAGCTTCTGATTTTCAAGTGAATAATATTTAAATATTTCTGTACGCTTACCTAGGATAACAAGACTTGGCCAGCAAGATATCCCAATATCACGCCACATGGAAAGTTTGCTATCATTCACTACTGGATGTGCTATGTTATATCTTTGAACTGCTTGTAAAATTTTTTCCGAGTCCCTTTCATTGGCAAATTTTGCACTATGTACTCCAACCTGTTATTTTTTAATTATCTTTAATTTAAGTCTGATTTAAGTTAACACAAAACCTAAATTTATTTAATAAAACAATCTTTCTTTGATCTTCTTCAGAAGTGAAGATATTTAATTTAATATCTGAAATAGCAATTTAAAAATCAACGAAAATACTAACAACAACAAGTCCATCCTGGATGGAATGTTTTTTTTCAAGGGCATCCAAGTCTGGCAAAATGTGCATGCAATTGATACAGCAGTACGTGAAGAAATCCAGAATTGTAATCTTCCCAGCGAGATGTTTGCATACTGATATTTCCTCAGAAACGTTAAACCATTCCAAGCCTTAATAATAAAACAATGAAAACTATATATTTAAAGAGCTATATATTTAAATTTTTTATCCCTTTTCGAGAAGTATTTTATTTTCAATTTAATTCTATATCTATTTTGAACGCATTAATTAACTGATATCTTTATATTTATCTCTTACTTTTATTTATCAGTCTTCAGTTATCAGAGTTACAGTTAACTTATAAAACTTACATACAATATTAATGGCAAAAAAAATTTAACTCAATTTTCCTTTTATAAGCTAACAGTATTTAAAACATTTCATAAAAACAAAAATTATGAAAAAATACAATTTCAGGAGTTACATGTAAAACGAAATAAATGATAATTTTAATAATATCGACGTATTTTGATACGTTCCATGAAAATACCAATTATTAATTAAAATATCATTCATTCGTCACGAGTAGGTAAATTATATTCTTTATGAAGACTCGCAATAGTAACTTCTCTCATCGTGGCTAAAGCTCCTAAAACGACTTGGGTCGCATCTTTAATATTATTATATTCATGAAGATAATTCATTGTTGTTTGTTTTGATGGAGCCGATTCCAAGTCAGCTTTTAATTTCGAAAGTTCTTCATCTAATTCATCCTCCAGATTCAACAATTTCAAGTACTCTTTCTGTTCGTTTTCGTTTAAAAGCTTTTCTTCACACTTCTCTACTTCTAGAGGCAAATTTACATCAAATTTCTTGACCTCTCTAGATTTTCCATCTTTCTCTTCTTCTGGATTTATTTCCGGGATCAAATTTGGAGGCTCCTCATTAATTAAAGAATTATCCTTCTTTTCCTCATCTGTTTCTGGAGTTAATTCAGGAGGAGTATCCTCGATTTTTCTATCTTCAATTAATGAATCATTTACTGTATCTGAAGATAAACGAAGTTTGATAGAAGCCTCGATTTCCTCCTCATTTGGTTGCTCAGTATTTTCCAAAATCGACGTCATTGTAAATCACCTATGATTTAATAATTTGATTGATAATTGATAACAAAATTCAGTAGACTTTTAAATTCGAAGTTTGGAGTTTAATGTTAATTGGATGACTAATACATGGCCTAAAGAATAAAGTTGCATTTATTTAAACATCTTTTTCTTGATTGTTTATCTTTTACTTCGAAATAAACACAAAACTCTAAAATTAAAAATAAATATATACACAGTTAGATCAAAAAACTTTTAAGGTTATAGAACTTATCTTAATTCTCTTTAAATCCCTATTATCTATTACATAATTAATTTTACCTGTAACTCTGTAACTTGTAGTTTTAAATGCCAAATTCGAATGTAAAAAAGAACAATTCTGATCAAATAAATAACTGACGTTTCTAACCTAGAAAAAAGGCGTGTTCTGCTGCGTCACTCAGGCGCTGAATAATGAAATTGAAAATATATAAATAACTTCTCTCGAAGGAAGACAAGTAAGAACCTGGATTTAGAAAGTTAACCTTTTTGGAAATCGCTAATTTCTATTCCCGTGTCTGCAAACTCTTTAATATGTTTCAAAACAATCTTCTCCTTTTCTTTTTGATTATCAACGGATTCAACACTTCGACGAAGATTCATACAAACTTCTGTCAACTCCTCAATTGTTTCTTGAACACTCATCTTCTTATTTTCCTGGCCGCACATAACTCACAAAAATTCACTAATTAATGTCTCTTATTGTAAATATTACAATACATAAACGAAATATGTAAGTGTAAGTGCAATTTGATGCAACACTATACAGTTAACGTTAACACCCACACAAACTTATTTAGGCTTATTTTTTTTTCACTTACGAAGCGTCTGGCCGATTTAGATTTAAATTTTAAATGAAAGGTATGACCTCACTGCACTCTAAACGAAAGAATCAAGAATCTAAAAATTATGCGCTTTCTGTATTATTTTCAGGTATTTATTCAAGATTATTATGATTATTATTATTATTATTTTATTATCAAATTTATTCCCACTGGATACTTTTGTCTGAGTTAATTTGATTACCTGCGAATTTATATTTGTAATATAAAAACGAATCTGGTGAGAGGTATAATGAGTAATTAAAAAAAGTAGATTGCAACGGAATCGAGTTTAATAAAATACAAAATACATTACATATTTGAATAGGAACCAAATAATTCAGATGATCGAGAATGATTACTTATTACTTATAAATTGAATAATGTACAGTATGTGTTTGAATTGTTTGAATCGTAAATTGTGTTAATCGGACTTATAACTAGAGGAATCGAGAATACATTTTTACATTGCATATATGTACTTTGGATATGTTCTTTGTTATCGAATCAGCTATCGAATTTCATAACTGAAAAAATGCAAAAACTATCATTAGTTTTTGCAAAAGAATGTATATTTATTTCAGGTGTTTCTGTGTTTAATTAACAATACATATAATTTAAGTTTGTATCCAAGTTACCTATTTTTCTTTATATTATACACCATTTACACAAATAATAAACTTACATCCTACTGTTTTTTTATTTTAATACCGCAGCGTAAACGGTATCTAGTCTAGTGTATATTATACTCTCATCTAGACTTTAAGCCTTAGAAATATATCTCTTTTTACATATGCATTCCGGAAATTAATAAGCATTCATTTTTCGTTTTTGACTCTCGTTAACAAATTTTATAAATCGATCACAACCAATCAACCTGAGATACCATATTTTAAAACCTTTAATCAATTCTTTAACAGAATGAGAGTAAACGTTTCCTTGATTTGGATGCAATATAAAAGATACTAAATTTGGTAAATGGCATCAATAATCGATAAAATTTCGTAGACTTGAGACAAACACGAGAAATTGTAGTTTTTTTCAATAAAAAAAAAAAAAAAAAGCTTTCTTAGAAAAACTCAAGTTGCATTTTGTTCGTTGGTACAATTTTTTTTGGTATAGAAAAGTACAAACTCATCAGAATTTTTATTAATATGATTAAGAAATGATTGAACTTAAATTCGAACTGAAAAATCCAGATTATAAAATAGAAAATTCGGCATTAATATTATAAATATTATACTCTCCATCTTTAAATATTTCACTAATGTAAAGTACAAGACAGATATTAAGTTATACTTAACATATCTAAGGTTTCTTCGATAACAGAAGTTTCAAGATTGAATCAGAAAGTTACCCTTAATTTTGAAAACCCAAATTTTCAGTATTTGGGTATTTAAAACTCTTGGATTCTTAAAACCTTCTGTCTCAATTTGAGTCAACCTTCAGGTACTAGCGTACCACAAATTCTTACTTCAAAATGATTTCAATATTAGAAGGAAGATGAGTAAATTGATACCAATTTCTTTGTCGATAATCAGAACTTACTCTAATTTTTAAAACTCTGATTGTATAATTATATTATCTTAATTATTATAGATAATAGATTAAATCTTTTTTGAAGGCACCAGTTCTTTCTTCCTTCTAATATTATCCTTTCGTAGAGTACGAATAGATTTAAACACTCACGTGAATTGTTGACAATTTCAGGTATGTAGTGCCATTATTAGAAAACTAGAAGAGCTTTGTCATAGGAAATCTACTGTCTCTAAATACTTCACCCATTTTTTTTTAATCATCGAACTTCTCCCCAAAACAAGAAAGAAAAAAATCAATCAGTAGAACAAGTGGATGATTTAACACATCTGGCAGTGAAATCGAATACGGTCAGAAGAAAAACAGTCTATATACCTATTATTCTCTGAGAAAAAATACTAATGTCAATCCTAAAAATTTTTTAAGTTTATTTCATAAACTTTTAATTCTCGGAGAAAAAAGAAAAAAAATTAGCACATGCGAACCTAATACTTTTAAGATTATTTCTGTAGATTAACTAAAGTACTATTAATTGAAATGCGTCTTTGATAGGTCCGCGTTTGGTTTGTCTAAGAGATTTGAATTTACGAAAAATATCAGATAAGCGGTTGTTTGGGCGGCTTCAAAAACTTGCATGCTTGTCATGGGATAAACGTTCAAGTCATTGTAATGATACCACTGATTTTCATGCTCAATGTAACTTGTGTAATGTCCACAATCCATACCCTCGCCAACGTGAGAAATTACGCAGATTGGCTTGTATATTTCGTCAGATTCGGAACCATCGCTCCTGAAAACAAAAAATGGGATTTTTGAACAATTAAAATTTGTACAACCATATTTTTTCTCTTGGGTTGGATTTGAAATAGGATAAACAATTTAGTATATGTAAAATAATACTTACATCAAAGAGGGACTGATAACCAGCTTCTCTGGAATTGTCACAGGTTTGCAAATTTTCCCCATTTCACCATTTTCGGTTACTCCGTACCGATTGACCTGTACGACAAGAATTTTAGGATGTTTGCTGAAAGTCGTTGTCACATCTTGAACCTCATGTTTGCACTTTTCACAAGTGACAGTCCTCTCGTCCTTTTCAAAATTCCGGAAAATTGCCTTTTGCAAATTTACAGGTTCTGCTTCATTTTGTTTAGATACGAGTTCAACGTATAGCATCATATTATCCACCTTTAAATGCCTCATGTCTGAACAACCCTTACAAACAACTTGTTCCGTCATTTCACACAGAAAATATTCGTCTATAGGATTCTTGGATTCTTCGTTCACAGAATTCTCCTTCGAAATTTCCATATCGTTCGCTAACCTTTCCACTTTTTGAGAGTTTGGACTCGAAGAAGGTTCAGAGAGATTACTGTTCCTCCTCAGCTTTCCATTTACTGAAGAAATATCCACCAGGGGACGACGCTTATTAGATTCAAGAGCCGCCTTTGATTTCCTGTGGTCTTGTGGATTTTCTGGGACATTTTCAATCTCCTGGATCTTCGCATCGCCCATCATGAGCTTCTCAAACTCTAACTTCAAATGATTTAGAAACTTCATCAGAAACTCAGACACGTCTTGCTGCCGTTCGGATGGATAGGACTCGTCCAGGATTGATAAATCTTCTTTGAATTTCCTAAAAACAAAATTTATTTTGGTAAATAATTCGAAATAAATTGTTTTACACTTTTAATTATTGGATTTCATCTCGAAACTTACCTCATAAGTTGATGAATCCTCATTTTATCCGCTTTCTGCCTCCAAAGTGTCTGTATCGTAATCAGAGTATTTGTAGCAGAAGAACATTCAGGTAGATTCATTGTGTCAAGACTATCTGTAAAAGGTAGGGCGAAAAGTGCGTGTACAGATGCATTAAGCCAACACCTATTTTCACCAGCAGGATTTTCAAATCCCATAACATAGTGTGGTCTTTCATAATGATAATCATCTTCAAAATTATACATCTGTTCAGGGAGAGAAATAGAGGATGAAAGGTTCTGCATATTGACATCATTCTCTAGTAGTTCAGGCCACTTGTCTAATTTTTCTCGTGAACGAGGGGACACGAAAGCTTGACTTTCCTCCTGGGGGACTTTTCGAGCAATAGCTCTACTTATTAAAGGTGTAAATGGTTTTGTGGTTTTTGGACTCTCAATAGACTGAAGTGCCTTTTTCATTTTCGATCCGAAACTTTCCTTCCCTGAACGGATACTTATTTTGTTGTTCATTTCAGAAATTCCGGTTTCATGTTTAGCATTTTTTTCAGGTACATCATATTTCGAAGTCTCCAAACTAGACTTCCGATTCATTCTCTGGCTCGACTTGGGGGAAGTAATAAGTTCAACTTCTGGAGAAACCTTGATGACTGTTTGTGAGTTATGTTTAGGTGATCGGCTGGGCGATTTACACGAAGTAGAAGCACCTTGAGGTGATTTCTCGCACTCCTGTTTGGAGTAAATTGATATCTCGGAGCTGATTTTCTCCAAGCATTCATTTAGTACAGTAGATTCCGATGGCTCGTCGCATTGCTTTTTGATAAGTTGGTGGGGACTGAAATCCTTCGGTGAGCCGAAGTATTGCCTGACGTCGTCGTCGAGGACTTTCTCGGTTGGAGCCATGGTTTTTGGATCTTTATATCGTAGGGTAACACCTGAATCGATATTTCTTTCACTGTCCCTTCGGTGTCGTTTGTACCCATTTGAATCGGAAGGTACCAAAGTCAAAGTTATTTCTGAATTGCAGAATCCATAATCGCTGGTCACATCCTGATTAGGACTAGAACATCCCTGCTGAGACTTCCTTCGCTTCAACGACGTATGATCAGAAGCCCAGGTTTCGGTGATGCTAGCTGTAATTTAAAGAAAAGAGATCTAACACATATTTCCAAACTCATTTGTTTTTATTCGAATCAATTAAGTGAAAATAGCAATTAGTAATAATTACTTTCTATTCAAAAAACAATGTATTTCATGTTATTTATCAGTGTTTCTATAGTCACATCACAGAAACAAAAAAGAATCGAAATTTCAAAATACCGCAAATAAATATTGAATAAAATTACTTAAAATAATTATTAAAATAAGGAATTAATAAAAGATAGAAGATAGAAGGAGAAAAATGAACTAATTAAGTAATTCAATCCTAAAATGTTGATCGATCAGATAGATCCCTAGATCAATCACTAATCCATTGCCATATTGCCTTTGACCCACACCCCATAATCAAAATGATCCCGGAAAACAAAAATGTCCAGAAAAAGTCACTTCAAAAATCATAAAAACTTTTCCATCAAATATTTTTGATCCAAAATTAATCCATGTCAATGAGTTTATAGTAAAATTAGAATAATTGAGTAATACCGGAGATATAACACCACTTCTAAATATACATCTAGAAATTAAAAAGATTGAACACCTCGTGTTGGATTTGATGTGAAATTACCCCATATTGATATCAAACAATCGGTAAAGGGAGTGCAAAGTTCAGTACCTTTCAAGAAAGGAAATTGTTTTCGGCAAATTTCGAGTAACACAATAACAAATGTGTTACAAAGCGGAAATCGTGTTAACCTACTTACCCAAACCGGAGTGACTTGAAGAAGATTTTGCGCTTGCTGATACCGTTGCAACTAACATCTTGCCGGTTAATTGAGATTATTCGCGATTAGCCATATACGAAAGAATATGGACCGACAATATAACAAACGATGAAATAATCGGCACTAAGTTGGCGGGAAACCACTGCTTTCATGGAATGGTGGTGGTGATGCTAACGACTGCCGACAATTTCTAATACGCAGGCGTTGCACATGGAAGGGGAAAATCATTTCATTGGTCATAATGTGCGCGCTTATTTAAAATCCAAAAATAAAAACCAGATAATTAATTAAATCGTTCATTATCAATAACTAAATATATTTTTTAAATTATTAATATTAATATCGCTCATATATTTATTGAACGCATTGTTTTTATTGATTCTTAAAAAGATAAATATGTATTTTTTCTTTCTTTTGGCATAGATCTACCATTTTTAAATCCTCTGCCCCAAATCTGAATGTACCTTATGTCACTTGTTTATTTCAACATTTTTACCCCCCCCCCCAAACAAATTTTCGTTTCGGGGCCAATGAAAAAATCCTATAAAATACATTTTTTATACATAAAAAATAAAATCTCTGAAATACAATTTAATAATTCTTATCTATCTTATAAATAAAAAAATCGATATGCGAATACTTGCAAATTTCCTTTATTAATTTATCGAAAAAAAATATTTAGCAATAATTATTCCTGCATTGCAATAAAAAATAGACGTAAACAATTTCGCATTTTAACTTTAAAAATCTGCATACCTTTCCTCTTGAAAAAAATATTAATGTCAATTTAAAAAAATTCCAAGGCACGAAAAATTGCTTATTTAAAAGGGTCTACTGATAAAACTATACTAAAATTTTTTCTTAATTCAAACGAAAGCAAGAGACTAAAATCAATTTAAAGATTTTATTTCCTTTGAACAATTATTTAAGAAGTTTATTCTGTGATATACATTAATGCACATACGGGTCATTTGCTCTTTCCAGATAAACTGGCTGTAAAAATGATTGATGGCAATGACTATTCAGTCTTTTTTTAGAATAGTAATAAACGTAAAATATCTTCAAATTATTTTTTT
Source organism: Synergus umbraculus (assembly GCA_900474325.1). Taxonomy (NCBI): domain Eukaryota; kingdom Metazoa; phylum Arthropoda; class Insecta; order Hymenoptera; family Cynipidae; genus Synergus; species Synergus umbraculus. The sequence continues at coordinate 25,869 of UCOK01006013.1, read as the reverse complement.
TCTTTTTTTTAAATATATTATTCACATGGCGGTGAGGTAAGGCAGTTAAAATCGGATTAAAAATAAACGACTGACAATGAACGAGACCCTTTAAAAACCCTCAAGTGATTTCCAGAGGCGTCGTAACGTTTGAGATTCACTTCTTGAACCACTAGATCGGTTATGATAAAAAAAAACAAACAGAAAAAGTGTATAAAACAAATAGCTCGCTAATCAAATATGAAAATATTTATTCAATTTGAATCAATATATCTTGGTACTTTTCAAAATTCAGGCAAATGTGCATTACCAGGAGAGTCCAAAAGATTTGATTCGTGAAACGTATATATACAATTGAAGTACGAACGATGAAATCGAAACAATTCATTTAAATACGACGTAAAACAATCTGTACCAAATTTCCTAAATCGACAAAACAAAATTAGTGAAATTGAAACAAAAGATTTTACTTTGTTTGATATAAATTAGTTTTAACAATGTAAAAAGTTACGTAGCTTTGGCAAACTTAAATTTGAAATCGTAAACCGAAACCGAAATCAGTCAAATTAAATGAACAAATCATGTTTTTTTTTTTTTTTTTTTTTTTGACAAACAATTAAAATAACTAATACGAAAGTAATGAAAAGGCACAATTATGTAGAAATAGGAAATATACTACATCTTTAGGCAGCTCCCAGCTCGGCACATAGAATATCGCAATAGACTTAGACCTAGGCCTAGGGTCTCTTTGCACATTCACTCGTTTGTTCCCATTCTCTACTCTCGCAGATAACAATTCAATTTTTCTCATATTATTCAAATTCATCACTAAATAATCTGCTAAATAATTTTTTCCTCTGATACTTTAATGTCCTAAATCATCATAAATAATCGAATCTCGAACCATGCGCACAACAATTCTAACTCACATTTTTTTACCCTTAACAATTTTTTTTTTAGTTTTCATTTATAGTTGAATTTTCTAGTTTCAAAAGTTCACAGGAATAATTTACCTACTTTTCATTTACTAGAACTCAAGTAATTCAGGCTTGTCTTTAAATTTTAATTGCAAAGCGTTCAAACTGAAAGTCTATGAATTTTCATTATTTTTTAGAAAATATCCTAAACCTCAATTAGAGGTTGGTGTTACGCATCGTCCGAGAAAAGTTTACATGCTACAAGAAACTTAGAGAATATAAAGTTTGCTTGTTACTCAAATAGGATATCATTTGTTCTAAAATGTACTATATTTACAAGTATATTCGAAAATATAAATTTCTAAATCAAAATAACAACGTTTACCATTCCACAACTTGAATCAATCGTCCTCGATACAAAAGGATACGAAATTCGTAATCTGCACTTAAATCCCTCAGTTTCGAGTTTGCACATCAAGCGTATCGATTCACATTTACTTATATGGCATGATAAACAAGAGTGCTTCGATGAAAATCAGAAACGTAGAAAACGTCTTCTTTAAAGAGACGCTAAAATCTACGATTATTCTGTAACGTAAAAAATCGCTGGATATAAATATAGTGAAACATTAAAAAAATACAGTTTCTTTTGCTTCTCCATTGGTGTAATACGACGCCCCTTGTGATTTCTTATTTAACGTTTATCGGTGCGAAAGTTAAGTATGAAACAAAAACGGATAATTTTTCGAAACGACGATTTTTCAAAATTATGGTTTTTTATGTGAGAAGTGCGAATAGAGCATTTCTTAATTTCATAGACAGTAAGAATTTGCTGGACTTTAGAAAAAGTATTTCAATTGAAGGGCCAAGTCAGCCCGAATATATCTCAAAAAGTGTAATAAAAAAAACATATACCCTCTATAAAATCAAGCATATTAATACATTTTTGCAATTTTTCGAAATGTCTAAATAAAATTCTCACAAATACGCAAATAAACAATGTTTTCCCAGGGTCACAGAACAAATTTTGATCAGCTCAACGAACAATCTGAATCTAATCGGGAAGGCTACTCGAAAAAAGAGACAACAATAGTAATAATGACTAATCGATGATAACATAAGGCAATATGTGGAGGATTTGGCCTTCGTAACTCGGTCTCGCGAGCATTTCATGCCACTCTCGAAACTCCTCATCTTTTCGCTCGTTTGCGCGCCTGTACAAGCCTAACTTATTTACACTCACAGCGACTTCCTGAATATCAGCCTTTTCATTTTCATTTTCAGAGGTAAGAGACGAAAGCTTCGGCTGGAAGTTCCCGTTGAGACCCTCCACACACTCAGTGTGCAGCCTTTTCAAATCCTCAGCGGTCACTTCCCGAGGAGGATTTTCGACTTCGTTCTCATCCTCGTTCCGATCTTCCTCACAATCACTCCACACAATAGATTTTAGATCTAAGGGCGGTAACTTGGCGATAATCTCCTCGGGGGTGAGAGTGTGCCAGGGTTTCGAGTGTTCCTCTTTTACTTCGGAATTGCACTCAATGTCATTTTTCCCACGTTTCGACGACTTCCGTCGATTTTGCTCAGGTGACAATCGACCTTGCAAGGCATTTTCGCTGAAGTTATTCTGAGTTGAGCGCAGGTACTTAGACTTTGGTCCGTCTTCGCTCCTCAGAACGTCCTCGACTTTTGGTGGGTCTATACTGTGACTAGGTAACTGATTTAAGTTATGGCTCGAGTTTGATCCTCGAGCTTGAAGATCTGCTAGTAATTCCTGTGTAGTTTTCACTTTTGGATTACGAGCAATGCTGGCTAATTTCTCCTTGACGTCTTCTTCGAGAGATTGTGGCTTTATTGATTTGCTACCTTTTTTCCTGCCACGCTTTTTCAAAGCGAGATTGCAGTCGGGACTCAAGGCAGATTCCACGTGTTGGGAATTTGGCTCGTAAAGAGAGGGGCTAGGCACTTGCGAATTTTCTCTGCTACAGGAAGTATCGCCGTTAAGACGTGGCCTCTTCGGCGCGGGTTCACTGTTTGCATAGGATGGACCTGGCTGAACCACTGGGTCGTTTTTTCGCAGGCGCTTGTTCGAACTGTGGGTCCGAGGTACTGCCTCCGTAGCATGATTTTGGTTGATGGGTCTACTTTCCTGAAGAGACCCGGTGAAATTTAGCCTGTGATTGTTTGCGATTGCCGCCGACTGTTTGCCAGGAAATGTAGTTGGTGAATGAGAGGATTCACTGTTTATCGATAAGGCCGGACTCAACAACTGAAAAATAAATACTTCTTTTAATTAATTATTGATTAAAAAGGGAGGGAGTTTCTAATAAATATCACGTTTATTAAAATTGTCAGCTAGTTGTAAAAAATGCACAATGTAAACTTATTTACTTAAATACTTTCTTCACACATAACTTTTTAACACCCTATATATTGGACTCACTATACAAGTACTGTTCCAAAGTGTTCTGAGCCCGTCGATTGCGCGCGCATATAAAAAGAAGTGGGGAATGTGAATTGAAGTGGGGAATCGACTTTAAATAGAGCGCGGAAGCTTCAAGTTTTGCCACTTGTGGCCACTCTCTGTTTCAGGTACAACTTAGGAAGGTCTCTAGATGTGGATATATACATTACAGGAGACTTACCCTCAAAGGCGCTGTAGCTCTTAATAACGGACTTTGGGGTTGCAGACACCGTAATGCTGGACTTTTTTGTGGCGGACTAGGAAGTTTAACTCCATTGACACCTGGTTGTAGCGGAGTTTCTGTAGGGACCTGTTCATTCCTATCATTAAGCCATGTCCTCCACCGACGAACTAAATCCTTCATCCGCCTGGCCAACTCAGCATTGCCTAATCTTCTTCGAATCTCATTTACATACTTTCCAAGCCTCGTTACCTGTAAATTTCAAAATTTTTAATTTTTAGCTCTAACACTCCAGCTTCTCTAACTCTATTGCATACTTCTCGAACTCCAACGATAACTACAATTTATAATTAATTCTAGAATATGGATGGAATAAAAAAAGCTAAAAGCGATATGAATTAAGTTAGGATCCTTACTTTCAAATCAAAAACTTACTTTTACTGCGGTAATTTCAGGAAATGTTTTAAGAAAAGAGTTTTATTATCATTACTATATGTACATTATTTTGGTAATTTAAATTTATTTATTAAAAATGGCAAATTCTAAAATATATATCTATAAAATATTCCATGCCTCAAGAACTTCTTTGGTGATTGCCACTCTTTCCAGGGTAGTGATGACGTCCACAACAGTTGCCATGTCGGTGACCTGAAAAATAAATAAATATTGTAAATTACATGCTTAAAATTCCATTTAATTTTGTTCTAAAGCTAATGTCAATTCTTCAATAACGAGACTAGTGTAACACAAATAGTATTTTATAGATGTTTAATTATATTTTTTTCATCGTGATTTAGCACTAGAAATATCAAAATAAACACTTAAGTTTACGAATTAAACTCCCAAACAAAGTTATATTTAATTAATGACAAAATTTTAATTTAATTCTAATGTTTAGGAAAAAGAATCTAAAATATATCTTATTTTTCATAATTTTATTTCAAACTTAGAAAATATCCTACAATAAAATAGTTTTATTTAAATTAAAATCAAGAGGTATAAAAATAAACATAGAGCATGTAACAATTTAAAAATATTTCATATCTTTATCAATTTCGAAATATAAACCATAAACTACATCTACACATGACGTTATAATAATTATATTGCAAATTAAACACTGGGTATATAAAGTTAACATTTAAAACTTCTCAATAATTTAAATTAACATTCAGAGAAAGAAAAATGCCTTAAATCATTAATGAAAAAGTAGTTTAAAAAAAAATTAACGGTTTTTCTTAGGGTAATACGCTCAACTGATAAAAGATCGATAAAAAATTGTTCCATAATCCACAGAAAGAATATCCGCTGGCAATGCTTATATTCTCAACAATCACAAAAACAAAGTTAGAAGTCAAATTAAAGCAGCAATATTTGCCAAAATCCTTTAACAATCATTCTTTACTCAAAACTTATAAACTCAAGAATCACCCAAAAGGAATCAAGTCACCCAAAAACTAGGGTGACTAAATAGAACCAGATAAGAAATTTCCTAACTCAGAAAATCGAAATGAAGAAATGCAGATAAAATTGCCTATTTCTAAGGATTCTATCTCTAATCAGAAATGATTGCATGGTAAACGTTTTCAATCTAAATATAATTTACACCATTCGAAACTAAATATCGTGGAGACAACAAAAATGTTAAAATATTGAACACGTGTCGAAACAAAACAAGTTTTAAAAAATCTTTTGAGAAAGTCTAGTCACGAAATTTGTAGTCATATCAAAGGTAAAAAAATTGTCACACTTGCAAGCTTGCTGACTTATTTAACTGAAAAATTTCGTTTTCTTGCAAATTGTTTTGACTGTGTACTAATTTTTCCATTACAAATTTATATCCCTGATAATTTCATAAGTTCCCTGACAACCTGATCACAGGACACCCTGTATGGGCACATAATCTACATTCTACCGGAATTCGTCGAAAAACGAGGTTATATGCTTGGAGCTCGTGAACGCAACACGTACAAATGACCCTCACAGTCTCACATAGCCACGAAATCCACAGAGCACACACACGTACCCGACTACCAATGGGCGTAATATTTTAATCAAAAATCACAATTTCTCTTTTAATAATATGAACAAATCAATGACTAACATCAACACAAACTGCTCCAACATTTCCTAAAATCTCCTAAATTACTTCGAAAGTCCGAAATCTTACCCATATAGTCATGTTCGTACACATCATTGGATTTTCTTTCATATACATAAAAATACATCTAACATTCGCCAAGGAATCATTAATCTGTCCTTTCAAAAACTTGTAAAACCTCCTTTAGAAATTGATTTCCATAATTTGAAAGTGAGTAAACTAAATGGGAAAAATCTGCCTAGGACACAGCTCGTGGCAAGCGGCCTTGATTCAAGATCGGGAACACTTGTACAAATCCTTCGTAGGTAAGAAAACACACTTTTTAACAGAGCTGCCCATAATTTTCGTGATTCAAAGTCCCAAAAATTCACTAAAGGGACCTAGAGAAACGACAATCTTGCCCCAGGTTCTTATTTCTTATCAAGCTTTAAAATTTACAGATCCTCGGGTCGGGGTGTCTACGAACTTTAATTCCAGATTAAAATCGTCGAAGATTTGATTCGGGGAGTCAGTTTTTGGCCCTTTACTTAAGAATATAGTCCGCCTTTGGAGGAATTTCGAATGAGACGGAGAGGCTTTGAGAGGCTGTCACTCACACTCGCAGCCCGTGCTGCAAGCTGCACGGGCAGCAGTCGCCAGCACGGACGGGCGACGGACGGAGAGTGAAAATTCTTACGTTATTTTTTCTTGACTTACATTATTTTCATCATCAACGGAATTTCTCAATCTATCTTTGAGTTGGTTGCAGAATTCCTGCATTTTTTATAAAAATTAATCCAATACACGGCCCTGCGAGAATGATATGCTATCGGAAAAACAAATTTCGAAACGACAAGGAAGCCAGGTTCAAGCAAACTGAGCCATGGCTGCCTCAAAGCTGCCTTTATGGCAGAATGAATGAATGCAGATGTAGAAGCAGTCATGCTACTGGGTGCCACCGATCTCAACTGCGCATGCGTGGCGCTTGGAAGGGGAAACCATCTCATTGGCTATAATGCGCGCACAAATTTGAAAATTAAGAATATTCAGTTTTATATATCAGATAGAAAAAATATAATTCTTCTTATCAAATGTTGTTTTTAACACAATTTTATATATAATTAAGACAAAAATTGTACATTAGCAATGTTTAAATTGTGTTCCTCCACAAATGTGTATAATTTTCATCAAGTTTTGTAGAGGAAGACAATTTTCAGCGTTACTAGAGGAAAGTTTTTGATTCAATTGTATAGAAAATTATTTTAAAAATGAAATTTAATAGTAAAAATAATATTTTTTCTATCTATTATTTGGAAGTGAATATTCCTGGTTTTCAAATTAGCGCGCGCATTATGGCCAATGAGAAGGTATTCCCCCTCCAGCGGCAGGCTTGCGCAGTTGAAAACAGTAGAATTCGTTAAAGACTATTCATATCTATTTCAACGAGAACCTCGTTGGAGTAAAAGAGATAGAGATACTTTAATGTCCAATTTTCACATTCTATCTCTTTTACTCCAACGGGGTTTTTTGTCTGCCAGTGCCGGCAAGAAGGGCTATGAAAAAGGCTTCATTTTATCATATAGAGCTCATCGCTTCTTTCACCAATTTGTTTCATTTAATAATTTCCAGTTCTTTTATTAAACAAAGCTCTTGAAAATATATCGTTTCTTATTTATAACATCTTCCTTTACCTTTTTTTATTTACAAAACTAAAATTTTCTTTTAAAAATATAGATTCTTGGAGTCGTTCGAAAGAGAATATTCAAATTTCAAGCCAATGAAAGGAGCCAATTTCTCCTGGTGCCATTGATTTATTTCAACGCATTAACACAAAAAGGAGAATTTATGCAAAAATATACACTAGGAAACACTGAAAATAGATTTAAGATTTTCGGAAATTAATTGTAATTAGAATTATTAGCAAAGAAGTTTTTTTTACAGTTGAAACTGAAAGAAACAAGAGAGTTTAAACGCATGCGCGAGTTTGGGCAGTACCAATCAGAGCAGAGAATGTAGTGAATAATAATGGCGTCTTTTCCCGCGCTTTAGTCAAGATTTAGAAATAAGTAAATAATATTATATTAATAAAAATATTAATATTTTTCTCATTTTCTTCTTAGACTATTTTCATCAGATAATTAATCATACTTTATAATACTTAAGTTAGCAGCGCTAGCAAGGATAGAAATGATATGTGATGATTATCCGTTGTTGTCATGGAAACTAGAGTTTCTTTGATATTTTTCACGTATTTTTTACACAAGTTTTAAACAAACTTTTTTGATTTTTTTGCGTTATTAAGTGCGCGAAAATGGATGAATTAGTTGGGCCTAGTCTCCAAATTAAGCTGAGTATTAAAGAAGGTAAGAATCTCGAATTGTTATAAAACCTAACCTCCTTCTTTTGACAAAACTGTTTCTTTTTTACAATTTATGTATTAATTTTAGGAAAAGGGTTCGATAAAGTAGCCTATCCAACGGTTATTATTGCTACTATAAATGGACATTCTTTGGAGACACATATATTCGAACCTGATTCTAATCCACTTTATGCAACTGATTTGGTCTTTGAAGCAGATAAAAATGCTGTACGAAAGTGAGTTTTTTTTTTAAATTCACAATTTGGTATATTTTAAAACTTAATTGAATTGTTATAGTATATATTTTCATGTATTTTTTAAGTCCTGATATACGGATGAATATCAAATAAAAATTTATCCGGCTGCAGTAGAATTTCAATAGCCGGACGAATTTATTTAATAAAATTTGTCCAGCTATTGACATAAATAATAATTGTGCCCGTATTCTGTTGATACAGTGAAAAGTGATTTGTTAATCTATTTATTTTTATGGCGGTAGTTTTAAATTATTATTTTAATTTATATGTTCAACTCAAATAATATATTAATTTTATAACATTTAAATTAAACGTCTGAGCGCATCAAAGATTATACTTTGACCACGCTGACCGAATTTCATCACTTATTTGATTCTATTAATTCAAGCTGTATTGAAGGAAAATTTACTTTCAATTTTGCCCTTAAATGTTGAGGGTGTTCGAATTCTCTTCTTACAATGACCAAATTGCTTATTGTTATTTATTACCCTCTATTACCTCCAGGTATATGTACCTCATTAAATGACGCCATTGGAATTGTCGAGTTTCTAATTGCGGCTTTCCTGGGTCAACTGTAAACAGATATTTAACAATGTCCCGACTGCGACAAATCCTAATTACTAAATCCTTCCCAGGAAAAACCCAACCGACTCCTCCCTATCGTCTAAAGAGTCTACAGACTCTAGATTTATTACTTCTCTAAATGACTATCTCCATATTCTGAAAATATTGCTACACAATTCTGATTGAAATATGCAATTATTTTACAATGTCTATATAGAAGAATAAAAAAAAACAAAACAGATTTACATATATTAGAACCCACGATCCACATTTGGTCTTCACAGGTTTCCCTCTATTTTTTTACGTTCAATTCGCCTTTTAATTAGTGTAGAGATAATAATATTCCCCTTCTTCTTCCTTTTTTTCTTCAATATAGCTTGGATTAATAGAATCGAATAAATGACGAAATTCGGTGCAGTCGGATAAATTAATTTTATCAAAAACGTCCGTCTAGCCGGACTTACAGTCGAATTGATTTTTTAAATCCTTAGGATGAGGTCCGCACAAGTGCCTTTAAAAGTTGAATGCTTTATGGTAAAAGAAAACGGTACAAAAGAAAAAATAGGATACTTGCTTTTGAGTGTACGTTCTGCGCAAATTCTTACCCAAAGGAGAGAAATGAGTATCAAATCAAGTTGGAACACTTTGTTAGGATTAAAAGGCGATTTCAAAACGTGTAAACCTGAATTGTTAATTTCCTTGACTATAGAAGATCAGGAAATAAATACAATTACGAAGGTAAACTTGTAATAACACGATTCTTTTTCTGTTAATTAAATATTTTTATCAATGCATAAATTTTAATAATAATTATATCTGTTCCATTTCTATTTTCATGAACGCATTATGGCGCAATTGAAGAAAGATGTGGAAACGAACCAATCCTCTTTAAAGGAAGAATTAGTTCCTTGTCTACAACGAGACGAACGTTTAATTCAATTAGGTCCATCAGAAACTTGTCAGGATATTTTCTTATTGAGCATCACAGCTGGAGAGGCAGCGAATCTTGATCTTCTTACAAACGAACCAATCAGTGCAGAAAGTACTTTTAGTTTTTGTTACCGAATTCTCGAAACTGATGTGCAGCTCAAACCCTTCAGAAGCAACAATACAAGTTCCTGGATATTGAACGAGAAGGTAGTCATCAGGATCAGAAGTTCATTAAGTGTTTTAAAGAATTACTTGGAGGTGAAACCGTTTTTATTGGTCTCATTAAGACACAAAGATGCTACAGTTGCGCAGACAGAAGTTAATCTTCAGCCCCTTATTCCTGCGGAAAATATTCAAGATTTCCTAAAAAATTCTGTAAATTCCAGCATAACGTTAGATCAGCATTGTTTATTAACGAATGATACGAGAAGTGAATGTGAAGGTAATAATTAATTAAGTTATTTCTCCTTAACATCAGAAATTTTAAATATAGTGCAATTAAATTAGTAATTTAATCAATTTTGTCACAGGCCATTTGAGGAAACCGTCTGTTTGTCTCCAATTAAAACTGCAATACGTTGGGATAAAAAATTCAGTTCTTGAACCTCAAAACTCGAATTTAGTGCCTAATTCGCTTCCTAATTATTATACAACTTCCTCAATGAATGATGTAAACTTTCACGACACGGGACAAAGTTCCAACGTCTTGGTAAGCGTAAGTTAAATGTAGGAAAATTTCTATTTTATATTTAATGAATCATTTAATTAAAAATTTTCTTCCAGTTACCAAAACCTTCGGAAATAGAATCCCATAGAAATCCCGGTGGTGATTTTAGAAAATTCAAAACAGGAGAGCCGTGTATTTGCACTTTTGGAAATATCCAAAAACAATCCAGAGTGCATCCACATTCTTGCGAACCAGTCAATCATTGTTGCAATGAATATTCCAAAAATGTTGAAGTGTATCGATGTTACTGCTTAAATTTCCAGCTGAATGGTATACAATTAAGCGCTTCACATCCAGTCATACATCATATTGAATTTAGGTAATTATCATAAATTTTTATTTTGTGATTTATTAGTAATATACATAGATATATTTGCTTATAAATAAATATATTTTAACATTTTTTAATTCATGTTCGTTTTAAATTAAGGTTTCATCATCCAAAAGCTGAAGTAATGTCCACGCTTCATCCTACGATGCCTATTCTGTCTGGAGAAAAGATGAAGTTACAAGACATTGGATGTAAACTACATTTTATATCTGTAGCGGAAGAAATAAAAAAATTACTCCTCTCTTTTCCACCAAAAATCAGCATTTGTGATGCTGGTAAAGACGAGAAACCTTGTTTGGCGCAAGCAATTTTGGATGTACAACGACTTTATGGTCATAATCAGGTGATTTATATTCAAGAACAACTCTGATTAATTTAAAAAGTAATTAAGAAGAACTTTAGTGAGTATATTGAAAAAGAAAATTAAGAATGTATGGTTATTTACAGTTTGAATGTCAATATGAAGCGGCTTTGATAGACTCGGATCAGAGAAAAATTGGAGTTCTGGACGTCTCAGTTTATCTAGAGGATCATGGTCCTTATTATAGAACAAAGCAAAGGATATCAGGAGAAAATTTAGGGCCACCAATTTTGGACGATAGCTTAGCGTACAAAATTGTTGAGGAACTTGAAACGTGGAAGGAAAGGCAAAAAGAGATATTCAGAATAGAGGTAAAACCTTTTTGCTTTTATATTCAATTTCCGACTTAATTTCAATAATTTTGTACCTTAGATTAACATTAAATTAAATAAAAATTCTAGTTAAGAAAAAAGGAAGAGCGTCATTTAAATCTTCTAAGTGCGGAATGGCAAATGCGAAAAGACAATTTAGAAGCAAAGTTTACTTGTAGTGTTGAGCAGTGCAAAATGTTGGCCAATAGTCTGAACCATGCGACTGAAGATTTGCGGACAAGAAGACTTCAAAGTCTCGAGAAGGAAGCAAGGCTTATTAAAGACAAAGAGGATCTGCAGTGTAAATATAATCACATGATGCAAGAACTTAAAGAAACTTTTAATAAATTACAAGAAGAACTTTCTGTCAAAGCGAAATATCTAGAAGATCAAAATCGAGTTCTCGAACTTCAACTCGAGCCTTTGAGGCGAGAGAACGACAACTTAAAGCAAATTGTAAATAAGCAAGCTGAAAAGCTTCAAATTTATGAAAAAGGATCTTTAACTCAAGACCAAACAGCTTCGTTGTTACAAGAATTGAAAAGTCTCGAAGAAAAACTGACGAATGCACAGAAGAGTAAATCTTACTTTAAAGAGCAGTGGGGAAAAGCAATGCGAGAAATTCACATGATGAAAATGGAAAATCAGCATGCAATCGAAATGCAAATCAAAAATAGTAAAGAGGAACTAAAAAATTTAAAGTAAGTTTTCTATTTAAAATATTATAGGTAAAGATTTATATATTAATTTGAAATTACTTTACAGTATGGAAGACATTTTGAACGCAGATCCACGAGTATTATCGAACAACCAAATTCTTTTGGGACAGTTGCAGAAGGAGATGAACGCCATGAAACCCAAACCAACTTTTCTTGATAGCATCTCGAATGATCAAATTTTTGCACCCGTTAGTAATCTCGCTCTGAAATCAAATCACAGTGCTCAAAAATCAGAATTAACCACAAGATCTGAAGAACATGAGGAGAAATTACGAATGTTAATAGAAGAGAGAGACGCGCTTTTAAAAACTGGAAGCTACACAAACGACGACGCTGTGATAGTTAAATTAAATACTGAAATCAGATCGCATTTAATATTCTGCTGACGTAAGTTTTTACCAGAATTTTAAACTATATAACAGGTAATTTAAGTCTCAGCCGTTTCAGTATTGTAAATTCTCGTGACGTGAGATTCAAAGAAGATAAAGAGTCTATCCATGACAATAACGAAGGCTAAGGAATTTTATAGAATTAATATCTGATATTTTTATTTGTACATATACATTGGTAAATAAATAAGAAACTATGCTTTTAGTATATCGAGTTTTATTACTTTACAATAGTAATTGTAAAACGGGTTAGATTTTTGTAAGTCTATTTGTTTGATGAATCAATCCACTAAATTCGTAAACTCACTGGTGCTCCAGTTAAAATGATAGATAACTAATTTTAATTTATGAAGATCTATAAAAGTAGGGAAGAACTTCTAAAGGAGCTGGATAGTTTCTTATCCATTTTGGTCCAACCTGAACTTGATTAGTATTTCCGTCTTTCCATACACCAGTTGGAAGATAAATATCTCGTGAGATTGCTCCTCTTTCAATCACTGGTGCGACTAAAACCTCTTCTCCAAGGAGATATTCTAAATTTAAAGAAAAAATAGTTTTAAAGTTTTCTAAATTACAATTAAATTTTCTATACTTGAATAACTTTTTACTTACGATCGTTAATTTTAAGAGCTTCTTTGTTGGTTGGGTCCACCCACCAAATTGGAGGATTCACTGGTGCTCCAGTCTCCACAGCTTTTTGCATAGCTTTAACGATTCGGGAAGTAGCTTCAGCATGTAAATCCGTCATTCTCTTGCTGATAGCAATTGTCTGAAGGAATTAAATTGAAAGTTTTATTAAACCTTCTATTATTACTTAATATAAGTATTTATTAATTTGTCTAATTTACTTTATTGTCATAATCCCAGGGGACGAAGGAATACTGAAGAGAGGGCATAAAAACGTTGGCTTGAAGCCACCTGATGAATAATTCCTTTGAGGGTAATTCAGTTGCATTGAAAGAATTATTCACGTAACCGTTACCACCAATCATATCAGGAAGTACGAAGACATATCCATTCAAATTCATCTGCAACAAAGTCGTTATCAAAGTCGGAAGACCATTGTTCCAGGTCCAGCGTGAATCTTTATCAATCATCCTGATGAAAATAGGAAGATTTTGACTTCTCCAACCAACTCGTGCTTCAATAATATTATTAAAATTCTCAGCTAAGGCTGTCACGTATTTGGTTGTAAAAATGCCAGGCTTGAGGTCGTCATTTCCAGTTAACACTGGAGGTTGAGGAAGCCACGAAATTTCTCCAGCATCGAATTTAAAACTGTCAATGCCCAGCTTCTGTAAGTTTTCCAATCTCGTAATCCACCATTTCACTGCTGCTGGGTTTGTAAAATCTATAGTTGCTGCTTTTTGACCTAAACATGAAATTACAATTAATTAATGCCTCTCCATGAATTCAGAACTTGATTAATTTTATTTATTAAACAACTTGCCTTGCCACCAAGACATAACAACACTTTTTTTAGAATTCTTCACGAAGTATCCTTTCTCCAAAGCTTCTTTGTAGGCATCAGTGCAGTCTTCGTTAATGAAGGGGTGAATCCAAAGAGTCGTTCTGAATCCAAGCTTCTTTAAATCGCTAGTGAGCTTCGGAACATCGGGGAATTTGGCTTTATCAAAAAGTGCAGAACCGTAACAAGTTTCCCAATTATCGTCAATTTCCAGCTGGCTATTATTGAATCCATTCGATAAAATTTCCTGAGCAAACTCTCTGACGACCTTATCATTGACGTGGACTTTGTATCTAGCCCAGGTGGACCAAATAGGATGTCTGATCATTCTTTCGTCTGGAATTCCAGTTGGTTTCTTGAAGTGATTTTTTATCACGAACTCGTGAGCTTTTCTAGAATTAGCAATCATCGTTCCAATTTCATAACTAAGTGTTACCTTTTGACGAGACGTGTATGGATTTTTATTTTTGGCTATCAGACAGAGGTGTTTATCTTTGAAGTTGTTTTGGTCCAGAAATAGCGGATCAGTTTCATTAACAAAAATGTAAGCTCCTTCACTCGAAAGCCAGTATCGTTCTGCTATTGCCATGTTAGTTAAATGTGTAGGCAAATAAGGTTCTTCTTCATAGTACATGTGCTGAATTGGCCAATGCTGGTATCGCATTTGTGGTCCCCCGAACCATTCCACTCCTTCTTTGAGTTCTATGCAGTCAATTAATTCTGCCTGAGGATTATTTACTGAACGAGAGATTTTTATAATCCCATTGGTTGTATCTATCGTTGAGTGGATCTCGTTTCCACTTTTTATGCATATTTTGCTTTGACCACAAGCTTCAATTTGTTGTTGGGACTGAACCCTGTCAGGATCGTTGATGTAGAGACGGCTTCGCAATTTTGATCCATCTAGAACATCCAATATTAATTAGAAATTGACAATGCATAAATCATAGTTTTTAAATGACTAGCATTCATTTCTTAATTTTAATATATCTACCATTGATTGTGAATTCCAGAACTACGCTTGTGTTTCTGATCTCAACGTTGACCTTGCCATTTTGAGCCAATGGATCCAACTCAGGATCTTTGCAAGCGCTGGCAAAAATCAGCGTAAAATAGAGAAAACCTGGAATTTGTTTAAAGTTGAAATTGAATTTGTTACAGTTGATCTAAACTGAAAGAGTGAAGCGATATCTACCTATCGTTAAGTTCCACCTCATCCTCACAGTAGTCCAGTTTGGAATGATAACCACTTAAAGCGAAAAAAATCTATATAAGACCTCTTATTCAATTTTTATATCTACTGTCATATCTTTGATTCTAAAACGAATTGATTAAATCGTGATTACTTCTGACAAACAATCTAGGGAAAATTCTAGTATGAATGATAATACTCTTATCTGATGACCAGTGAAGCCTTGACAACTAAACTATTGCACATTATCTCATATTTTAATTGCAGCATTTGTCCTATATATATAATTCAATATTATTATTGTTAACTTACGTGGAATGAAATATTCTCTTTATTATCACTGATAATATGTTTACCTAAGATAGTAATCCAATATCGATATTAATCTTCGCTAAATATCGATTAAAGTAATAGTTGTTCATCGTCCTTGTTTTTTTTTTAAATCTCTACAATCACATAATGAACTAAGGTCATTGTAAAATTGTTTTAGTCACACATTACATTTTCTTATAATAATTAAGATAACATCAATGATTAGATTATTGGTAATTATAATACTAGTTCATAATTTTATAAATTTAAATAAGGCGCTACTGGATTCTAGTTCATAAGTTTATTATTATTGGCTATATTTAAATTTAATTTCTGTTTCACTCTTTTGCTTCATCCCCTCTTCTAATTACCTTAATTTCGTCTTTCTTCAGTTAGTCCCTCTGAATTCTGGAATTCCAGTTCAGTCCGATTAGTTTGATAGTCTGATTCGCATCTTCGCATATTTACATCAAGAGTGTTGAAAGATCGATTTTCTTACAATTGAGTTTTTTTTTAAAGTTAAGTTAAAAATATAATTAATAATGCGAGAAATTGTGCACTTGCAAGTAGGGCAATGCGGAAACCAAGTCGGGACAAAGGTATTTAATTTCAATTCCAGTTAGTCTATCACTTTGTTATGTGTCAAGCCAATTATTAGACTTCCATTTCTCCTTTAAAAATTCCTGGTAATGAACATATTTCGAGAACGTTAATTAAATACGTAATAAAATAGTCCTGTAAAATTGTTTTAAATCTTACTAAATGTTTTAAATTTTACCAGTTTGAACTTTTTGCTCTAAAATGGATTTAATGAATTTTACTTGTCATATCAATGAGAAATCTCAACCGCTAAAAGTTCTTTGACCTTCAACTACTTTCTTAAATTATTATCGTGTTTACTATTTTCATTTAGTAGCGATATATTTATTCTTAAATCTCAAGAATATCTTCCATTCTTAATACAGTTTAATATTTTAAATAACTATTTCAATTTCGTGAATAATTTAAGATTTTTATTCTGTTTCCAGTTTTGGGAAATGATTTCCGTCGAACATGGAATTGATGTTGAAGGACACTACACTGGAAGCACCAAAGAACTACAATTGGACAGAATCAGCGTCTATTATAATGAAGTACTTGGGAACATATATGTTCCCAGGGCGATTTTGGTCGACCTTGAGCCTGGTACAATGGATGCTGCAAAATCGGGTTCATTTGGAAAACTCTTCCGACCCGATAATTTTGTTTACGGCCAGGGAGGTGCTGGAAACAATTGGGCTAAAGGTCATTACACTGATGGAGCAGAGCTTTCAGAAAATGTTCTGGACGTGATCAGAAAGGTGAAATTCTACCTTCATAATATTGCATGTAGTGCATTTTTATTTTCTTTCTACCTCTAGCTATTTATTTTTTGACTTGGAACTGATCATTTGATTTATTTGAAATATATCTGATTCCCAAATATTTTTTTAGGAATGTGAAAACTGCGATAGCCTTCAAGGTTTCCAAGTGTGTCATTCCCTCGGAGGAGGAACGGGCTCGGGAATGGGTACTTTACTTCTTTCAAAAATAAAAGAGGAGTATCCAGATAGGTAATAAGCCTGAGATTTGAAAACCGCTTCTATCTATTAATTTTCAGAGTCTTATGTATTTTCTTATGTATTTATGTATTTTCTTTTTGCAGGATACTTTCCACCTTTAGCGTGATGCCGAGTCCTAAAGTTTCGGATACAGTGGTGGAACCTTATAATGCTACCTTATCCACCCATCAACTTGTGGAAGTCGTGGATAATACCTTCTGCATCGACAACGAGGCACTGTACGACATTTGCTTCCGGACTTTAAAATTAAGTTCGCCCAATTATAGTGATTTGAACCATCTCGTTTCGTTAACAATGTCAGGTAGAAATTAAAAAAAAAATGTGACAGAATTTATTAAGCTAAAAAAATGCATCTTTAGAGATTAATGTTTGGTTTTTGTTTTCTATTGCAGGTGTAACTACAAGTCTACGATTTCCAGGGCAGCTGAACGCCGATTTGAGAAAACTTTCGGTTAACATGGTTCCATTTCCCAGGCTACATTTTTTTGTTCCTGGATTTGCACCTCTTGTTGCCAGATCTTGTCAACAATACTCAGCTCTTTCTGTTCCTGAATTAACTCAACAGGTAAATAATTTCTTAACATCCAGGAAAAATTGGAATATTTATAAATATATATTTTTTACGTTAATTAAAAAGTGATATAGATTCAAGAAATGACAACATTTAAATGTTTATCAATTTTTTAGATGTTTGATCCGAGAAATATGATGGCAGCTTGCGATCCTCGACATGGAAGATACTTGACTGTAGCTACAATTTTCCGAGGAAAGATGTCGATGAAGGAAGTAGACAATCAAATTAGTAATGTACAAAATAAAGAGAGCGCCTACTTTGTTGAATGGATTCCAAACAACATAAAAACTGCAGTTTGTGATATCCCACCTGTTGGTATGAAGATGTCGAGCACTTTCCTTGGCAACACTACAGCAATTCAGGAACTGTTTAAGCGAATCTCTGAGCAGTTTTGTGCAATGTTTAAACGCAGGGCTTTCCTACATTGGTAAGTAAATTTTAAATTTATATTTAATTAGCTTTTTTAGACTTATTTATTAATTTTAAATAAAATTATATTTAAATTACAATTTGAAAACTTAAATTTTTTTACAGGTACACTGGTGAAGGCATGGACCCCATGGAGTTCACAGAAGCTGAATCAAACCTGAATGACTTGATTTCCGAGTACCAACAATACCAAGAAATCACAGAGGATGACGATGAAGTCAATCAGTTTGAGAATGACGAATATGCTGATTAAAGTCAGAATCATTAAGTTTCGTCTTTCTCTTAAAGCTCTACATTGTACAAAGTAATTCCTCTCTATTCTATGTCATTGCTTGTTTTATTATTTTTTGAAAGAGATTAGTAGACTTTATTAATTTATTGAATGATTCTTCGTGAAATAGTTGTTTGTTATCTTTCGAAACGTTATCAAAAATTTGTTGTTGTACTCGTGTATTTATTCGCTCAATTATTATTTATGTTCTAAGAATAGGTTGTTAAATGCATTCACTTTTAAACTTCGACTGGTTCGTTGAGTTTTCTATGTGATATTACTGAGGATGTATTGAATGCATATTGACGTAAAATATATTTTACTTTTATACTATTATTGTATTTTTTACGCCCAATGCTCAGAATTTTTTTATAGTGGCATTTTTTATTTTTATTTCTGTTGCATGTTTGATTTATTTTTTATTAGATAAAAATATTCTTTCAATTGAATTAGAAAATCTTTCCTTCGTCTTTAGAACCCTTGCAGAGAAAGAAACATTTTGAATTTATCCTTTTTCCCGCGCTTTATTTTTATAGAGGGCGTTTAAACACGCTCAGAAACATAGCCTCAAAATTACTCAAAATAATCAAAGTATCACATGCTTTGAGTTTCGGATAGTTAAAGTATTGTTTTTAAGGTTTTTATTTAAAAAGCGCAATAATAAGTTATTTTTAAATAAATAAAAACAATTTCTAAGCTGCAGAAGGTGAATTTTAAATAAAAAATCATCAGAAAGTAGGATTTAAACCTCCTGTAAGTTTTATTTACATTTTATACTTTACGATTTTCCTATTCAAATAATTAGTGAAAATATGTAATATTTCTTGGTAATAATTACTAAATATTATTTAAAATGACATAAAAATTCATTTGATTAACACTTAGTAAAATTGAGTTGTTTCGACAATAATTATGAAATTGTTTTCGTTATTAGAGGTTCTATTATGAGTGCTCCAAAAATCACTTTTATTAGTTTCAATGCTGTTTTTAACCATTAAATATTTTAAATTAGTAAGCAATTAATTGTGATCCATTTACTAATATTTTGAGATAATTTCTAAAATTTAAATAGATCAATGTGAACGATTTACAGTAATATTTATTAAACTTACATTACAATACAGTAATATTTATTAAAATTCAATGCAAAAAATCAATGAAAAATATGTTTCATTTCAGGTTCATAAAAGTTTGCAATCATGTCTTCGTGGAAGAAAGCAGCAAAAACAGGGCAAAAAACACATCGTGAACGACATCAACCTGAAGCTCGAAAGCACTTAGGACTTCTAGAAAAGAAAAAGGATTATGTAGCAAGAGCAAATGATTATCATTCGAAGCAGGCCCAATTAAAGGTCCTGAGAAATCGAGTGTTGAACAAAAATCCGGATGAGTTTTACTTTCACATGATAAATTCAAAACTTGAAGATGGTGTTCATCGAGAGAAAGACAAACCCGAGGAGCATACACCTGAACAATTACTTCTGATGAAAACGCAGGATTTAAAATACGTCGCCTACAAAAGAAATATGGAAGCAAAGAAAATTGATAAACTACAGAGTCAATTACACTTAATCGACGCTGCGAATGTAACGAAGAATAAGCACATTTTCTTTGTTGATAACGATGAGGAAGCCAAGAATTTCGACCTTGCCAAGAGACTCGACACGCATCCTGCGCTATTGAGTAGAAGGACCAATCGACCCAGGATGAGCAATTTGAAAAATATGAAACTACCGGATGTGGATGAGGAAATGCTTGCGAAAATTGAACAGCAAAAGCATATGGCTTATAGAGAGTTGGACAAAAGGATTGAACGGGAAAGAGAGCTAACTGTTGTTCAACAGAAACTGGAAATCCAGAGGGCTTTAAAGGACAAGAAAGTCACGACACCGACGCATATTCGTGCTGCAACGAAAACTGCACCACCTATTTTTAAATGGAAATATGAAAGAAAAAGATAATTTTATTTGTATATATTTAAAGATAATAAAGTTAGGGTTGCATAAAAAACAAACTTGTTTTATTATTCGTTTAACTGCTTGAAAATAATTCTGGAAAAATAGTTTATTAGTGAATTCTTAATTTTGAGATTTAGAAAAGATTTAGAAAATAGAGATTTAGAACTAGTTGTTGAATATTTATTCTTTTATTATTATTTCTTTGTTGATCGATATTTGATCGAAGAGCTAACTTCAAGATTCAGTTAAAGTCTAAATAAGGTTGTCAAAAGAAATTTAATGATAGATTGACTAATTTAGGTAGAAGAGAGTCTCAAAAAGGGTAAATAATATCTTACAGATAATTTACTTTTCTGTAATTCATTTTTAATTTGAAATCAGAAGCTTAATTTTACTTTTAAAATATGTACAGTTTAAGATGTCGGAGCCTGACGCAAATCAGCAATCAAATATTGAAGCGCAAGTTGTGGTAGGGCCTCCACTATTGCCAGCTTTATATAAAGGTCAACAAATTAATAATGTAAGTATATTTATTATTATATATGAATTTAATTGATATTAAGCGAGTGCTATAAATTATTAAAAATTTCAGGGGCCGTATTCAGTTACTGTAACAGAGGAGATGGCAAGAGAACGAGAAAGACAAAATCAAGAAATATATAGACAATGGGTTGCTCAGATAAGCAGAGAAAATCGAATTAATGATGATTATTATGCAGAATTTAAAAATCGCAATATTCGCAGGAAGTTCATTCGAAATGTCTTCTGTGTTCTTTCTCTGCTAATACTTTTTACAATTGGTGTTATTTCACTTTTCATATTTGTGTAAGCTTGATGTTTCTGATTTCTATTTAATAATTGTAATTCAATATTATTCAACTAAAGTATCATTTTTCAGAGAAGACGCTAATATGTTTCTACTTCAGAATTGGTATTTGACTTGGGTCGCTCTGTACGTAAATGCTTAATTTATTTATTAATCGTATATTTAAATTTATTAATCAAAAGGATTATAATTTATTTATGCTTTATCAGGGGGACTTTTATAATGAGCTACTTGATAATTGTCTGTAATGAATCAGCGAGAAGAGACTTCCCTTGCAATTGGATCTGTCTTTTTCTTCTGGTAATATGTTTCAATTAAAATAAAAAATTATAATTAATTATTTTTTAATTAATTCATTTATTTATTACTTTAAATTTTATTTTGTAGACTGCATCGATGTCTTTTTTAATGGCTTGCGTCTCGGTTGCATACACATTTGAAGTTGTACTAGCTGGTGGAACTACAACTGCTGCAATTACAATGATAATCTCTTTTCTTGCAACATTTTGCAGTGTAAGTAGAAGTCTTCTAATTGATCAAATTTGGTAAAGATGTATAAATTAAAAATCTTCTTTTTTCTAATTTTAGAGACTAATTTCAGCTTTGAAAAGTGATCCAAATTTTATTACAATTAAAATAAATTATAACTAAAAATTTTAATTTTCAATTCTTTGTCTTTATTTTCAGTTTGATTTAACAAAACGAACTGGATTCATCATAATTACTGGATTTATCGGATTGATGTTACTTCTTATTGTTTTACCGATATATATTTTTACTGCACTACATGTGTTACATATAGTCATTGGAGTCATAGGGAGTTTTGTAATATCAATGGTAATTATGAATTCTATTATAAAAAAATTAATATCTGAAATAACTTGAAAGAAAACAAAAATAAAAATATTTTCTTGTATTTCAGTACCTATATTTTGATATACAAACTATCATGGGAGGAAGAACAATTGAGCTAAGACCTGACGAAATCATTTACGCTGTCACTCGACTTTATGTCGATATTTTGACACTTTATCAGTACTCACTGCATTTCTTCCGTTAATTATTTTTTAATTTAACTCTAAAATAATCTTAATTAAATATAATAATGCTGTTCTGGGAAATTTTAATTTTCTGATCAAATAAATGTTCCTTGAGAGCAATACTTAAGGATTTTAATTTTAATAATTCAAAATCTAGAATGATTTCGGAAAGATTATGTATTACTTCCTTTTAACTTTTGAAGACTAAATTTTATTGAAAAAAAAAACTTAAAAAAAAGATACAATATTGTATTTAATTGCCAGATTTATTATTAAATTGATTCAAATCTGTATACTTTGTTTTAGCAATGTTACAGAAATATTTTTTTTATTTTGTTTACAAATATAAATAGTTTAGTAGATAATCGTAGTAGTTGAAATATGAAAAACGAGTATATTATACGAATGATATATTATGATGAAGACACGTATGCGATAGGCAGCGAAGAAATCATAGAGAAAAAGGTTTTCAGTGTAACACCCGGATTAGGTGCCAGATATCTATCATTTTTTCTCGCTTTCTCTAAGCTGTCCTCATTGCCGAACTGCAAGCGGATTTCACGTTTCCCGGAGACAGAAAAAATCTTTAACCACTGTCCACTCAAGGGAAGAATGTCCCGTAAAGCCGAGAAATTCGTATATGAAAAAATTAATCGAGCAATTCATACTAAAGATACTAATTTCATTTGGACCCAAATGTTTAGCTCAAAATTCCATTCTCCGTTTTACTGAATGGAAATTATAGATAAATAATTTTTCGCTCTGTATCACTAATCTTTTTTCAAAAATAAGACTGCGTACAGAGCGAAAAAATATTTAATTTCAATACTTTTTGCATAAAACGAGGAATTGAAAATCTAACTTCAAAATTCAATATTTTTATCTTACTTAAAAAATATTTAAATTAGATATTTTATCGCTCTGTACGCATAATTCTAATTGAAAATTGATTAATTCTACAGAGGGAAAACATTCAAATTTCAATATTTGTTAAGTAAAATGAAGAAATCGAATTTTATGATTAGAGCTTGACTCCAACACCCTTATAAATGAATAATTAATATGTATTGATTATTAATAATTTATTGACGCGAATTTTAGAATTTATGAAAGAAATTAGATTCGAATAATTATTATGCAATAATTTAATGTATAACTATATTAGCTAGGATAAAAAAAACCACGTTTCGAAAGAAGTTGCTTACTTCACTCGTTAGGGTGGATTTCTTGTCTTCAGAATTTTATTGGCCTCGCTATTTTCAGTCACGTCTTTTGTACTCTTCTCATCCTTCCTCTTTTTTTTAAATAATCTTCGTACATGATAAAAAAACAAATATTGTTGCAATATATTATACTAAACATTTGATTTTCTTCTGAAAATATTCTGTCTCCTTAAAATAGATATTTTCAGTAATTTCATAACTTCCAAAATTTGATTCACGGATTTTCCCCTCTTTTATCTGATTGTGAAAGAACGTGCAGAGCAGCCTATTCTTATCCTCAGGCATTATTATTATGTGAGAAGAAAACGTCACGTGTGTCCCCATAATTTAGAAGTGGGTCAGAAATTTTAATACTTCTAAGCAATTTTAGTACTTCTAAGCAATTTTAATACATACTTTATTAAGGGTGTTGGAGGCAAGTTCTAATTTAAAAATTCAATTTCTTCATTTTGCTCAACAAGTATTAAATTTGGAATTTATTCCCTTGGTAAGATTAATCAATTTTTAACTAGAATTAAGCTTACATAGCGATAAAATATCTAACTTAAATATTTTTTAAGTAAAATAAAAAATTGAATTTTGAAGCTAGGTTTTTAATTCTTCGTTTTATGCAAAAATTATCGAAACTAAATATTTTTTCGCTCTGCACGCAGTCTTATATTTGATAAAAGATTAGCGCTACAGAGCGAAAAAATATTTACTTTCGATACATTTTGCATAAAACGAAGAATTGAAAATCTAACTTTAAATTTTAATTAATTCAGTCTGAATCCAGAATTTGGCCTATCTGAATCAATCCGACTTTGAATCCGAATGAATCCGATCTATCCGAATCAATCCGAATGATTTACTAATAGAGGTGTATTTTATCGTCTTCAATTCTTAAATAGTATTTTTGCATAACATATTCTACACTAAAAAGTAGTTTAATCTGCAAAAAGCATACATTTCCACATTTCCTCACTTTCGTTTCGTTATCTTTATTTATGATTCTTTCTCTACGATACTTTTCAGAAGAATTGGATGGAATCTGGAATAGAGACCATCGGTCTTTGAGTACCTGATGCTTACTTGTACCCTCATGAAAGGCAATGAGACTGAGATACCCTCCTTCTATCCCACAACCCACATCACCCACATTTTCAGAGCCTGCTGTTTATTTACCTTGTCACTCAATGGTCTACTTTCAATCACTGTCTTACGCCCTCGCTTTTTCTTATTTTTATTTTTATTCTCATTCATTAAACAAAGATCATCATTTTCACTTATAGATTTGTCTTGCCCTGGCAAAAGTTTCGTATTTAAATTAATTCCAAACCAATTCAAATTAATCCGAATAAATCCGATTAATCCGAATAAATCCGATCTATTCGATTAAATCCGAATAAAAAAAATTCTATCTATCCGCATTCGAACCAGAGATTCCTATTCTAATGAATCCAAGATGGACCTAAGGATTCCTATCAGATTTAATCCGAAGTAGAAACAAAAATGCCTATCTTTTTGAATCTGATCTAATCCAAGGTCAAATCAATATTTCTATCCGACTGAATACGCTCTATTTCAAGGTCGAAGCTAATGTACCAATCCGAATGAATCCGAAGTAAAAAAATGACAATCCACCTATTATTAGAGAAATACATATTGGCAATACATAATTTGTTGAATACTTTTTTTTATTGAGTGATTTTCAATATATGCGTGGGAGATGAATTGGATTTCATTAACTGGAGAGGCCTGGTTTCGTTCAAGACTGCTAACGCTGTGCGAGGAGAGTTTCTTCATTGTACGATATATAAACGAATATAGAACTACCACCAGTAAAATCACCACGACCAATACGACCATCGTATCTATGGAAGGCTGTCTGTGCCAGATGCACCTCTCAGCCACCCTTATCGTCTATAATTAATTCCGAAGCGCACCCCATGCAGACTTCTATTATACCATTTTGACACTCAGCCTAATGTTTTAACGCTTTCTTATCTAGCAGAAAACTTATTCATAGGGTCAATGGATCCGGCAGATTAATTCTCATGAAGAGGCCATAAATACATTTACGAGATTAATCTCGATTTGCATCTTTCGATTTCAATTTCGAGTACATCATTAATTCAGGGAATATAATTTGGAATAATTCTAGGGAAAGCTTCGGATTGAAATTCACTGAACCAATCCGAAGTTATTCGAATCATTCCGGAATTTGTGTCTGAAACAGTTTTATTCTGATCTAATTCGAAGGATGTTTTCAATCCGAATGAATTCGGTCAATCCGTCAATCAGAACTTTCAATCGGAATGAATCCGAATTAATTAATTGTTAGAGAATTTTTAAGCCAATAAAATGTGCTCTGAAAAAATTGATACTTTTATTTTCTAAAATTGAATCAGTCAAATTCCACTGATT